>BSBN01001266.1:1200000-1503349 GCA_027924645.1 Cunninghamia lanceolata | reverse complement strand
ATGTAGATTTTTCAACTTGATTTGGTGCCATATATGTGAAGGAAGATGTAAAGTCATGAAAGTGGATGTCATATTGCAAGAGTTTGGATCATCAAAATTGAAAGAAATAAGTCTATTCAGCTTGGGTGCCCTTGGTCTTCTTTTCATTCATTATGAGCGCCTTGGGAGAATGGTATATAGGTCATCATCATGATTGGGCACCCTGGATCCAAAGTGTTGGAGAGATCATCAAATGGTGTCTAGTAGGGTGAGTTATGAGTTTGGTCACATCAGGAGTAGGACACCAAAAATGCATAACATGATGATGTAAAAATGTGTACATATGTGTAAAAATGTAGGAGGAAATAAAAAAAGACAAACCTTACAAATTAATGTGCATACTTACAACTCAATGTAATATAACTTTACATAATCAATGTGAATACTTACAAATTAATCCAATGAACCATCTGGGTCTGCTCTACTCTTTATTGTGTCAAGTATTGCTTCATGGTCAGACTCACGCACCTTCCACAATATTTTGTTCAAAGGTCTACCCCAATACTTTATCAAATGAACATTGGATGCCACGACAAGGTTCGAGTAATGAAGAATCTTCTGATGCATGTCAAAGTCCTGAAATAGCCAAATATTAACACTCTTATGTGGGTACCTTTTAAGCCATGTTCCAGTAATAACCACTAATCCTGTAGGGTATTCGATGTTTTCTCCATCTGTAATAGGGGCCTCCAATTTCTTTTTGGCCTCAACACAACGACATAAGTAATAATCTGTTCCCTTTTCATTATCTTCATCTGCAATAACTACATATACGTGCCCTACATTGATATGTGTAGCAAATTAGATGAAATTAGTCAACATTACAAAAACACTACAAAGTAAGATGACATTACCTGGTTGAACTAGATGAAATTAGATGTATATACGTGCCCTATATTACCTGGTTGAATTAAATCTAATATCTGGTCAAAGTCAACTGATGATTCCATCTGTATTAGTTCCAGTGCCATCGGGGGTCGATACGTGTCAAGTGGGCTAAGATAACTTAACTGCCATTCGTCAACCCACTCCTTTGACTCGCACTCATCCCATACTTGAATTGTACAGGAAGAACAAAAGCATGACATCTTTCGTGTATGGATACTCCATGAACCTGCAATTGAGCTTATGAAAGAGTGCATCTCATTTGATCCTGTCAGTGTACAACAATCCTCGTATGGTGCAATGTTAGTATCATCTATCAACCAAAAAAATCTACGAACTAAAGACTTACCTTCATTACCTAGACCCATGGAAGCATTACACCACTCGACAATCGATTTTGCATCTGTCAACTTTGCATTGTCTTTATACTTTAACTCTTCTCGTGCTATGGCTCTTCTGATACATGCTCCTGCACCATCATGCTCCCCCTTTCCATGCCCGGCTCACAAAAGTTCCACATATGTTGAATACCTGTAAAATTATGCCTCCTACTCAGCCAATAGAAATTTTGCGAGTTCTTGAATTGTGACGCACAATTATCTGACCATATGATATGCTGACTGAATGATATGCCCCTTCTAGCCAAATCATTGTAGAACACCTGAAAGCAACCTTGCACGAACTCCGTAGAATGCATGTGATCATCACTAATATAGAAATTATACTCCCTTATGATCTTTCTGTCATCCTCTGTATTATCATTCGCATGAATGAATGCGATGTGCACAAATATAGAAACCTGTGTGGAGTTGTAATATTGTGATTGCACCTCACGCTGTGGCTGTAGACTGTAGTTCTCTGCAAATTCAATGACTGAAACAATGCTACCAACTAGAAATGTGTCCTTGCATAATTTGAATTGCAAGTCCAACCATCAAGCTCTATGGGCATGTCTTGCATACTCATACACTATGCTGTAATGAAATATAGGCATAAACTGATACACTGGAATCTTTTCAATAACTAATTCACACCTCTTTGCTTCTTTACCATCTTTTGTATTATATGCCACTATTTTATACTTGCCAAACTCTACTAGTTCATTTCCAACCGCATGTGTTATTTCCATATGTTCACATAATAGCAAATGTTGCAAGCCACCGCAACAATGACATGTGCCATCCAAGCATAATTTCTTGTAGAATATTTGACCTTCCTCTCTTTCACATAAAATTCTTGATATGAAGTCTCTTGAAGATGTTGGTGGGGCACATATGGCACAACCCTGCAAATCATTGTTAGTATGCATATCTAAACATATAGACCTATAAGCATCAAAATGGTTAGAAAATTCAATATGTAATCTACAACAACAAGTAGTGCGTGTGTGATTTATCTTAACATAGAAAAATTTTAGCAATTCAAAATATCTTTGACAAATTTTAATTTGAGGATACTTCTCTAGAAATTTACCATAAAACTGTGTTTGAGTCTCATCCAAAAAATGCTTTGGATGTGGCTCGCAGTTCTGACTACCGATTCTCCTTCTTACCACATCCCTTTGATTCAGAGATGCCCTTGTGTAATTCTTTCAAAAGTCTTCAATTAGTGATCTCAATGCTTCAATAATTGGTTTATCTTTTCGTGGTAGTCTCCTCGAGAATGCCCATAATTCATTGGCATTAGTGTCCTTAATTCTTTGGCGTCTTCCAACGGCTCTTGATAAAGTTTTCCTATTAATTCTCAATTCTTGACTTGTCTTTCTAATGAGACGAGCTTTCCTCATTTGACTACTTACTATAGTCGATGTAATCACACGTCGTGTTGCATTACTATCTTTTGTGCGTGAGGTGTTACCCACACTCTCATACGCACTCATTAGATTCTTGACAATAGATTTTTCACTTGAAGCCTCTGATGTTCTCAACCCAAGAATCTTCATGGTAGACCTATACTTTATACTTCGCATCATTTCAATGAATAGTTGACATCTTGCAGTTTCATTTAACTTTTCAAAGAACAATCTCCAAATCTTATTAGCATATCTTCTACAAGTGCGTTTTGGAATCTTACCTTCCATTGGCTGCAAAATATTCTCATCAATATCAATCAAATACTTTGGCTTTCTATGAAAAATTCTAGGTGGTGTCAAGTTAGGTAAATTCATCTCAACATTAGGAATTTCATCAATATTTAAATGAGATGGGTTAGATGGCATACCTTCGATCAAAGATGGAATAGATGACATACCTTGAGGTTGAGGTGGGAACGATGGCGTACCTCCTTCATCACATGTGAGTGATGATGTACTCTCAACTTGAGATCTGGTAGATGGTGTCCCTACATGTTGACTTGCGGTAAAGGACGTGTCTCCAACTATGGTATTCAAATCTCTTGTACCACGAAGTTTTTGCATTCGTTCTCTTTGTGCCGCCAATACCATCTCTTTGTGATGGTTGTGGTTCGTCTTCAATTGGTATGTCTTCATTTATTGTGTCCAATTTCCTCTTCTCACGAAGTTCCCTCATAGCCATTGCTTTCTTTGCATTCTTAGCTTCTATCTCTTCCTATGTTGGTTTAATTCTTGATCGTTTCCTCAGCATGACGGAGAATTTGTCTGTAGCATGATAAAGAGACTAATATTAGTTCCTAAGAAATGAATACAAGATAATAGTGGGATTCTATTTTTTTTATGTTGTAAGGATTTATTCTTGTATAGTTTGACATCATGGTATGAACTAAGGTTTGTTTATTACACATAATTATTAAAGAGCCCAAGTGTAGAAAATATACATGGCATCATGTGAGATTGTAGGTTGCTTTCTTGATTGGGAATGTGTCTATTTTAAACATGTATGATAAAGCATGATAAAGTAATTCAATCCAAAATAAGGAAAATGTAAAGAACATGCATGTAAAGACTTGACATACCTAAAAAATCAAGATTTGAAAGGAGAGAGTACCCAATTATGTAGTGTTTTTATCTTTTTGCATCAAACTCCTCAACAATTTGAGTTTTTCACCACTTGCTTCCTTTTCAATGTTAAATTCCTAAAATTAAATCACAATTAACATTGCAACACTACAAAAATTGAAACTTGAATAGATATATATCAAACTTGGTGTCAAAACTATGTTATTTCCTCCTTCTCAAGTTGGCAAAGTAGAAAAGGTGGTGGAAAGATCATGCAAAGGTGGTACAATGTGTCAAATGTGCATGTGAACTTCCCAATAGCATGAAAGCACTTCTTTTTTGTCAGAGCACACACAGAATCAGTAAGAAAATAGAGCATGTGGGCCTGGATCACGGTGGTAAGCACTTTTTTACTGTTTCAATAGAAATACAAAACACGAGCGCGTTACAACGCGCTCGCGCTGTAATGCGCTCGCATTTTGTCCTGTTATAGATTCATCACATCCTTTGCATTGATCACATCATTTTCTTGCAAGGGCTTGCTAGATGCTCTGCCATATGATAGGCATAACAATGAAGGGGCAAGCCCTCATAATCAAGTTCTTGATAGAAAATGCCCTCAACCCTCAACGTCAAACCCTAATCCCTAAACCATCAACTTTGATCCCTCGACCCTCAACCCTCAATGTCAAACCCTAATCCCTCAACCCTTAACCCTATCCCTAAACCCTTAACCCTCAATATCAAATCCTAATTCCTTAACCCTAATTCATCATCCCTCAACTCTAATCCCTCATCCCTAAACCCTAAATGCTATCCCTAATCCTACACCCTCAACAGACTCGATACTATACCTTAAACTCTAATCCCTTATCCCTAAACCCTCCAACCCTATCCCTAATCCTTACAACCCTCAACCCTAATCCCTCAACCCTTAACTCTGATCCATCAACCCTCAACACTATACCTTAAACCCTAATCCCTTCAACCTCAACCCTATCCCTAAACCCTTGACCCTTGAACCTCAACCCTCAACCCTCGACGTCAAACCCTAATCCCTCAACCCTTAACTCTGATCCCTCATCTCTCAACCCTAACCCTAAACCCTAAACCCTAAACCCTCAACCCTCAACATCAAATCCTAATCCCTCAACCCTTCACTCTAATTCCTCAACCCTAAACCCTATCCCTAAACCCTCAACACTATACCTTAAACCCTAATCCCTTAGCCCTCAACCCTAAACCTTATCCGTAAACCGTAATCCCTCAACCCTCAACCCTAATTCCTCATCCCTCAACTCTAATCCCTCATCCCTAAACCCTAAATTCTATCCCTATTCCTACACCCTCAACAGAATCGATACTATACCTTAAACCCTAATTCCTTATCCCTAAACCCTCCAACCCTATCCCTAATTCTTATACCCTCCACGCTCTACTTTAACCCTAATTCCTCGACCCTCAACCTAAACCCTTGACCCTCGAACCTCAACCCTTAACCCTCAACGTCAAACCCTAATCCCTCAACCCTTAACTCTGATCCCTCGACCCTCAACACTATACCTTAAACCCTAATCCCTATCCCTCAACCCTTAACCCTTAAAACTTAAACCCTATCCCTACACCCTCAACACTTGACACTATATCTTAAGCCTTAAACCCTCATCCCTAAAGCCTCAACCCTCAATCCTTAAACCTTCAACCCTAAACCCTATCCCTAATCCCTCTACCCTCGACACTCTAACCCTAACCTCGACATTAAATGCTAATCCATCAACCCTAAACCCTAATCCTAAACCCTCAACCCTCAACCCTCAACACTATACCTTAAACCCTAATCCCTCAACCCTCAACCCTAAACCTTATCCCTAAACCCTAATCCCTTAACCCTCAACCCTAAACTATCATCCCTCAACTCTAATCCCTCATCCCTAAACCCTAAATGCTATCCCTATTCCTAAACCCTTAACAGACTCGATACTATACCTTAAACTCTAATCCCTTATCCCTAAACCCTCCAACCCTATCCCTAATCCTTATACCCTCCACACTCTACTTTAACCCTAATTCCTCGACCCTCAACCCTATCCCTAAAACCTTGACCCTCGAACCTCAACCCTCAACCCTCAACATCAAACCCTAATCCCTCAACCCTTAACTCTGATCCCTTGACCTTCAACCCTAACCCTAAACCCTCAACCCTTAACATCAAATTCTAATCCCTCAAGCCTTCACTCTAATCCCTCAACCCTAAACCCTCAACACTATACCTTAAACCCTAATCCCTCAACCCTAACCCTAAACCTTGTCCCTAAACCCTAATCCCTCAACCCTCAACCCTAATCTGTCATCCGTCATCCCTCAACTCTAATCCCTTATTCCTAAACCCTAAACGCTATCCCTATTCCTAGACCCTCAACAGGCTCGATACTATACCTTAAACCCTAATCCCTCTACCCTCAACACTCTTATTTAACCCTAATCCCTTGACCATTAACCCTATCCCTCAACCTCAACCCTCAACTCTCAACATTAAACCCTAATTCATCAACCCTAAACCCTAATCCCTCAAACATAAACCCTATCCCTAAACCATCAACCCTTAACACTATACCTTAAACCCTAATCCCTCAACCCTCAACCCTAAACCTTATCCCTAAACCCTAATCCCTCAACCCTCAACCCTAATCACTCATCCCTCAACTCTAATCCCTCATCCCTAAACCCTAAATGCTATCCCTATTCCTAAACCCTCAACAGACTCGATACTATACCTTAAACTCTAATCCCTTATCCCTAAACCCTCCAACCCTATCCCTAATCCTTATACCCTCCACACTCTAGTTTAACCCTAATTCCTCGACCCTCAACCCTATCCCTAAACCCTTGACCCTCGAACCTCAACCCTCACCACTATACCTTAAACCCTAATCCCCCAACCCTAACCCTAAACCTTGTCCCTAAACCCTAATGCCTCAACCCTCAACCCTCATCTGTCATCCGTCATCCCTCAACTCTAAACCCTCATTCCTAAACCCTAAATGCTATCCCTATTCCTATACCCTAAACAGGCTCGATACTACCTCGACACTCTTATTTAACCCTAATCCCTTGACCATTAACCCTATCCCTCAACCTCAACCCTCAACCCTCAACTCTCAACATTAAACCCTAATTCATCAACCCTAAACCCTAATCCCTCAAACCTAAAACCTATCCCTAAACCATCAACCCTCAACACTATACCTTAAACCCTAATCCCTCAACCCTTAACCGTAAACCTTATCCCTAAACCCTAATCCCTCAACCCTCAACCCTAATCCCTCATCCATCAACTCTAATCCCTCATCCCTAAACCCTAAATGCTATCCCTATTCCTAAACCCTCAACAGACTCGATACTATACCTTAAACTCTAATCCCTTATCCCTAAACCCTCCAATCCTATCCCTAATCCTTATACCCTCCACACTCTACTTTAACCCTAATTCCTTGACCCTCAACCCTATCCCTAAACCCTTGACCCTTGAACCTCAACCCTCAACCCTCAACATCAAACCCTAATCCCTCAACCCTTAACTCTGATCCCTCGACCTTCAACCCTATCCCTAAACCCTCAACCCTCAATGTCAAATTCTAATCCCTCAACCCTTCACTCTAATCCCTCAACCCTAAACCCTATCCCTAAACCCTCAACACTATACCTTAAACCCTAATCCCTCAACCCTAACCCTAAACCTTGTCCCTAAACCCTAATCCCTCAACCCTCAACCCTAATCTATCATCCGTCATCCCTCAACTCTAATCCCTCATTCCTAAACCCTAAACGCTATCCCTATTCCTAGACCCACAACAGGCTCGATACTATACCTTAAACCCTAATCCCTCTACCCTCGACACTCTTATTTAACCCTAATCCCTCTACCCTCGACACTCTTATTTAACCCTAATCCCTTGACCATTAACCCTATCCCTCAACCTTAACCCTCAACCCTTAACCCACAACTCTCAACATTAAATGCTAATTCATCAACCCTAAACCCTAATCCCTCAAACCTAAACCCTATCCCAAAACCATCAACCCTCAACACTATACCTTAAACCCTAATCCCTCAACCCTCAACCCTATACCTTATCCCTAAACCCTAATCCCTCAACCCTCAACCCTAATCCCTCATCCCTCAACTCTAATACCTCATCCCTAAACCCTAAATGCTATCCCTATTCCTAAACCCTTAAATAACTTGATACTATACCTTAAACTCTAATCCCTTATCCCTAAACCCTCCAACCCTATCCCTAATCCTTACACCCTCCACACTCTACTTTAACCCTAATCCCTTCAATCTCAACCCTATCCCTAAACCCTTGACCCTTCAACCTCAACCCTCAACCCTCGACGTCAAACCCTATTCCCTCAACCCTTAACTCTGATCCCTCATCTCTCAACCCTAACTCTAAACCCTAAACCCTCAACCCTCAACGTCAAATCCTAATCCCTCAACCCTAAACCCTATCCCTAAACCATCAACACTAAACCTTAAACCCTAATCCCTCAGCCCTCAACCTTAAACCTTTTCCCTAAACCCTAATCCCTCAACCCTCAACCCTAATCCATCATCCCTCAACTCTAATCCCTCATCCCTAAACCCTAAATGCTATCCCTATTCCTACACCCTCAACAGAATCGATACTATACCTTAAACTCTAATCCCTTATCCCTAAACCCTCCAACCCTATCCCTAATCCTTATACCCTCCACACTCTACTTTAACCCTAATTCCTCGACCCTCAACCCTATCCCTAAACCCTTGACCCTCGAACCTCAACCCTCAACCCTCAACATCAAACCCTAAGCCCTCAACCCTTAACTCTGATCCCTCGACCCTCAACACTATACCTTAAACCGTAATCCCTATCCCTCAACCCTTAACCCTTAAAACTTAAACCCTATCCCTACACCCTCAACACTTGACACTATATCTTAAGCCTTAAACCCTCATCCCTAAAGCCTTAAACCCTCATCCCTAAAGCCTCAACCCTCAATCCTTAAACCTTCATCCCTAATCCCTCTACCCTCGACACTCTAACCCTAACCTCGACATTAAATGTTATTCCGTCAACCCTAAACCCTAATCCTAAACCCTCAACCCTCAACCCTTAACACTATACCTTAAACCCTAATCCCTCAACCCTCAACCCTAAACCTTATCCCTAAACCCTAATCCCTCAACACTCAATCCTAATCCATCATCCCTCAACTCTAATCCCTCATCCCTAAAGCTTAAATGCTATCCCTATTTCTAAACCCTCAACAGACTCGATACTATACCTTAAACTCTAATCCCTTATCCCTAAACCCTCCAACCCTATCTCTAATCCTTATACCCTCCACACTCTACTTTAACCCTAATTCCTCGACCCTCAACCCTATCCCTAAACCCTTGACCCTCGAACCTCAACCCTTAACCTTCAACATCAAACCCTAATCCCTCAACCCTTAACTCTGATCTCTTGACCTTCAACCCTAACCCTAAACCCTCAACCCTCAACATCAAATTCTAATCCCTCAACCCTTCACTCTAATCCCTCAACCCTAAACCCTATCCCTAAACCCTCAACACTATACCTTAAACCCTAATCCCTCAACCCTAACCATAAACCTTGTCCCTAAACCCTAATCCCTCAACCCTCAACCCTAATCTGTCATCCATCATCCCTCAACTCTAATCCCTCATTCCTAAACCCTAAACGCTATCCCTATTCCTAGACCCTCAACAGGCTCGATTCTATACCTTAAACCCTAATCCCTCTACCCTCGACACTCTTATTTAACCCTAATCCCTTGACCATTAACCCTATCCCTCAACCTCAACCCTCAACTCTCAACATTAAACCCTAATTCATCAACCCTAAACCCTAATCCCTCAAACCTAAACCCTATCCCTAAACGATCAACCCTCAACACTATACCTTAAACCCTAATCCCTCAACCCTCAACCCTAAACCTTATCCTTAAACCCTAATCCCTCAACCCTCAACCCTAATCACTAATCCCTCAACTCTAATCGCTCATCCCTAAACCCTAAATGCTATCCCTATTCCTAAACCCTCAACAGACTAGATACTATAACTTAAACTCTAATCCCTTATCCCTAAACCCTCCAACCCTAACCCTAATACTTATACCCTCCACACTCTACTTTAACCCTAATTCCTTGACCCTCAACCCTATCCGTAAACCCTTGACCCTCGAACCTCAACCCTCAACCCTCAACATCAAACCCTAATCCCTCAACCCTTAACTCTGATCCCTCGACCTTCAACCCTAACCCTAAACCCTCAACCCTCAACATCAAATTCTAATCCCTCAACCCTTCACTCTAATCCCTCAACCCTAAACCCTATCCCTAAACCCTCAACACTATACCTTAAACCCTAATCCCTCAACCCTAACCCTAAACCTTGTCCCTAAACCCTAATCCCTCAACCCTCAACCGTAATCTATCATCCGTCGTCCCTCAACTCTAAACCCTCATACCTAAACCCTAAACGCTATCCCTATTCCTAGACCCTCAACAGGCTCGATACTATACCTTAAACCCTAATCCCTCTACCTTCGACACTCTTATTTAACCCTAATCCCTTGACCATTAACCCTATCCCTCAACCTCAACCCTCAACCCTCAACTCTCAACATTAAACCCTAATTCATCAACCCTAAACCCTAATCCCTCAAACCTAAACCCTATCCCTAAACCATCAACCCTCAACACTATACCTTAAACCCTAATCCCTCAACCCTCAACCCTAAACCTTATCCCTAAACCCTAATCCCTCAACCCTCAACCCTAATCCCTCATCCATCAACTCTAATCCCTCATCCCTAAACCCTAAATGCTATCCCTATTCCTAAACCCTCAACAGACTCGATACTATACCTAAAACTCTAATCCCTTATCCCTAAACCCTCCAACCCTATCCCTAATCCTTATACCCTCCACACTCTACTTTAACCCTAATTCCTCGACCCTCAACCCTCAACATCAAACCCTAATCCCTCAACCCTTAACTCTGATCCCTCGACCTTCAACCCTATCCCTTAACCCTCAACCCTCAATGTCAAATTCTAATCCCTCAAGCCTTCACTCTAATCCCTCAACCCTAAACCCTATCCCTAAACCCTCAACACTATACCTTAAACCCTAATCCCTTAACCCTAACCCTAAACCTTGTCCCTAAACCCTAATCTCTCAACCCTCAACCCTAATCTATCATCCGTCATCCCTCAACTCTAATCCCTCATTCCTAAACCCTAAACGCTATCCCTATTCCTAGACCCTCAACAGGCTCGATACTATACCTTAAACCCTAATCCCTCTACCCTCAACACTCTTATTTAACCATAATCCCTTGACCATTAACCCTATCCCTCAACCTCAACCCTCAACCCTTAACCCTCAACTCTCAACATTAAACCCTAATTCATCAACCCTAAACCGTAATCCCTCAAACCTAAACCCTATCCCTAAACCATCAACCCTCAACACTATACCTTAAACCCTAATCCCTCAACCCTCAACCCTAAACCTTATCCCTAAACCCTAATCCCTCAACCCTCAACCCTAATCCCTCATCCCTCAACTCTAATCCCTCATCCCTAAACCCTAAATGTTATCCCTATTCCTAAACCCTCAACAAACTCTATACTATACCTTAAACTCTAATCCCTTATCCCTAAACCCTCCAACCTTATCCCTAGTCCTTACACCCTCCACACTCTACTTTAACCCTAATCCATTCAACCTCAACCCTATCCCTAAACCCTTGACCCTTGAACCTCAACCCTGAACCCTCGACGTCAAACCCTATTCCCTCAACCCTTAACTCTGATCCCTCATCTCTCAACCCTAACCCTAAACCCTAAACCCTCAACCCTCAACGTCAAATCCTAATCCCTCAACCCTAAACCCTATCCCTAAACCATCAACACTATACCTTAAACCCTAATCCCTCAGCCCTCAAACCTAAACCTTATCCCTAAACCCTTATCCCTCAACCCTCAACCCTAATCCGTCATCCCTCAACTCTAATCCCTCATCCCTAAACCTAAATGCTATCCCTATTCCTACACCTTCAACAGAATCAATACTATACCTTAAACCCTAATCCCTTATCCCTAAACCCTCCAACCCTATCCCTAATCCTTATACCCTCCACACTCTAGTTTAACCCTAATTCCTCGACCCTTAACCCTATCCCTAAACCCTTGACCCTCGAACCTCAACCCTCAACCCTCAACATCAAACCCTAATCCCTCAACCCTTAATGCTAAACCCTCGACCTTCAACACTATACCTTAAACCCTAATCCATATCCCTCAACCCTTAACCCTTAAAACTTAAACCCTATCCCTACACCCTCAACACTTGACACTATATCTTAAGCCTTAAACCCTCATCCCTAAAGCCTCAACCCTCAATCCTTAAACCTTCAACCCTAAACCCTATCCCTAATCCCTCTACCTTCGACACTCTAACCCTAACCTCGACATTAAATGCTAATCCATCAACCCTAAACCCTAATCCTAAGCCCTCAACCCTCAACCCGAAACCTTATCCCTAAACCATAATCCCTCAACCCTCAACCCTAATCCATCATCCCTCAACTATAATCCCTCATCCTTAAACCCTAAATGCTATCCCTATTCCTGAACCCTCAACAAACTTGATACTATACCTTAAACCCTAATCCCTTATCCCTAAACCCTCCAACCCTATCCCTAATCCTTACACCCTCCACACTCTACTTTAACCCTAATCCCTCGACCCTAAACCCTATCCCTAAACTCTTGACCCTTGAACCTCAACCCTCAACCCTCAATGTCAAACCCTAATCCCTCAACCCTTAACTCTGATCCCTCGACCCTCAACCCTATCCCTAAACCCTAAACCCTCAACCGTAATCTGTCATCCCTCATCCCTAAACCTTAAACGCTATCCCTATTCCTAGACCCTCAACGGGCTCGATACTATACCTTAAACGCTAATCGCTTATCCCTAAACCCTCCAACTCTATCCCTTATCCCTTAACCCTCATGATTAATAGCCTTGAACGTAAAAAAATTGAGGGGAACATAACATGAGCGCATTATAATGCGCTCGCGTTATGTCAAACATGACAAAAAATAGACTTGCGGGAAAGAAAAATGCAAGGCAAAACATAATGCGAGCGCATTATAACACACTCGCCTTATTTCTTTCTTTGGGAATCCCAAGCCTTGGGCTTGGGATTTGCTTTGGATTTCCAACCCAAAGGCTTGGAGTGCCTTATGAACAGTCACAGACGTGTTTTTCTATATTCTTCAAAATTTCACATAATTTCGTTCGTGCTAACCCTTAGATTTGCATGTGTTTCAAGGTCGAACAAATCGAACACATGGGTAATGTTAGGCTTTCTCTTATCTATTTGACGATGTGATTTTTTTCACAGTTTAACAATGTTAAGCCTTTCATCTTTAATTTCTTTTGTTTGTGTGTCCGTTTTTAGGCAAAAACCATTGTTTGGTCTTTTTTTCATTGTAAAATAACTATTCATTCAAATTTAAAAAAAATTACATATTTAGAAACTAGACTCCATTCTACAAATATTAAAAAAATAAAAAAATGATTTTGAATTAGTTTTCAAAATTTATAGGGGTAGCACGGCCAAAATTCTATTTTTTAGGATGTGTCCACTTTAAAAATTAGTAAAAAATCAAATATTCATCAAAAAATTATCAGAAAAATCCGGCATAAACTACACGCTATTAGCTAATTTCTCACTGAAGCGATTTTAAAAATACCAAAAAAAAGTTGACCTTTTGAGGGAGCCACAAAACATGCTATGTTATGTTTTTTTGACAGAAACAACACCAATTTCTGTGGCTCCCTCTTTTGAACCCCTTAATCTATGCCATTTTCAAAACAAAATAGTAGTTTAGAAAGTAGACTCGGAGCACTATGAACATTGTTTTGGTTGCATCTCCAAATTTTGAGTGTAACTATGCTCAATTTCTCATCCAAGGCCAGTATTTCCTGATTTCAGAAAAGAAGTGACCACTTAAGACCCCTTTTTGGCCCCCCATCTTCCTACACTTACCCATAGTTGTATTCAGTTTAATGCAATCTGATGTGTTCTTTTTTGGAGTTTATTGAGTATCTAGTGTTTTCTAGCATGTCCGTACAATGCAAGGCCGTATATGCTAAGAGTGTACGATTTGATGGAAGAGATTAATAAAGTTTTTCTTGACTTCATTGCTTGAGATGATATCATTGTATGTTTGAACTGCTTATTTCAAGACTATTTGTATAAAGTTTGAGGCATGATATGAAAAGTTTGATGGGTGTCTATACATCATAGCGCCGTACTGCCTAGAGAGGTATGATTCAGATTGGAGTTAAATCTTTAATCTCTTTGCTCCCTTCTTGTTTGAACATTAGTTTGTATGCATTGACAATCATCTTGGAACAGTTTGCCATTCATTAGATTTGAATTGAAAATATTTCAAAGCATCCATATCTTGAAGAGCCGTACCAGCTGAAATGGTACATTTGGTCATAGTAATTAATAATGGAGTTTTTTTTAGCAATATCAATTGGAATGTCTTTGTTAGCCTAGACCGCTTCCTTTAAGCATATTTTGCAAATGTTTTGATGTATATTGGAGATGTTATGATGTATATTGTAGATGTTAAGAGCAAATCTGCACATATTCGGCCGTACAGCTGAATAAGAGATTGATACACATTTTGAATTGGTGACAAAGCTTTTTAGTTAGTTATTGTTTGGTGTCCTTTTGTGAAGTCTAGGTGATCTAATTGGGCCTATTATATATTGATTTTGGTGTGAGTTCTGTATCAGCTGTGATGAAGTCAAATTCCATGTGCTGTACGGTATTGTAGTGATCAACATGTGTAAACAAACAATTATCAGTCTTGCTGAGAGTGATGATTGCAGTTTTCTGTTTCTTGCCAGAGATGTTTGATGTGTGATGCAGAGATAATACTTGTATTGATGTTTAGTGAATTTTCCATGATAGTGATCAGCTACACATATCATTGTGGGACTGATTTCTATGTCAATTTCAGTATGACAGTGATCTACATCAGCAATAACTCATACAGTTTGCAATGATAGTATTGTTTCAGAGAAGATTGACTATCCAGATTTGTTGTGTTATTGTTCCTTGGTAGGGGTAGCAATACATAAGAGCATATACAGCAGTATACTCTGTGTTTAACATAAATCAGCTGGCTCCAATCATTATTGTCTAAGTTATCATCTTTCATCAAGGATTGATTAACATATGTTTGTTGCATGGTCCTCAGGTTACTTATCCTTCCTTGTCATTGGTGTTTAACCAAGCGTAACATTCAGATTTTGAGAAGCCTTGCTAAGCATTGTAATCATTTCTTCTAGTATTGCTTCCATTTTATTCTTCTATGCACACAGTTATAACCCCTGGATGGTTCAACCGCCAGTGTGGAGAAACTAAACTTTCCTTTCTTTCTTCATACCCATTGGATAAGTGATGAATCTCCACTGAATAAGTGGATGACTTGTAATATTCTATTTCATCTTACCCACTGAAGAAAGTGGTGAATTCCCATGATTCATGGATGCCCGCTGCAACGGATGAATTGAATAATCTTGTTGTATTGTTGTTCATTGTAAGCCAACAACACTTTATGCTCTCACCTTGCCCATCCTAGGATCTTGGTGATCAGAAAGTGTGAGGCATTTTAGTTGTTTATTGCATTTATGCTAACATTGTTCATAGCATTGCAAAATTAAAAAAAAATAGGGTAGCATCTTACATGCAGGAAGTTACCATTAATGGCAAATCTTATCCTTATCTCTTTGTAGCACCCATGAAGAGGATATGGTTTGTTTTTTAGAATTTTTTTTTGGAAAAGATTTTCAAGTTATTTGAGTTGAAAAAGATTTTCAAGTTGAAAAAGATTCCACTTTGGGAAGTGGATGCCTACGAAAAAAGGCATAAGCTTTTCTGGCTTTAAAATAGATTTGAAAGCGGATGCTTTGTATGCTTTTGCAGAGGAGTTGGTCGGGAAAGTTAAGCCAACTTTTTGAGGGCACTTTGCTTTTGCATCTTTTGCATTATTATGTTGTATGAACAGTGTGTTTGAGGAGAGGTATTTTATGCAGGGTTATGCTGTCAATTTTCCTCTAGAGAAGCAAGATGTAAATCTCCGTGTCTATTTTTTTCTTCTTTCATGATCTTAAAGTGTTGATTTGCATGTCATTATGCTGCTGAAATTTTCTTAGATCTATAAGCTACATTATCTTTCCTCTAAGGGTTAATGTGATGGGAAATCAACTATGTATGTTTTCACTTTAAGGGCATAGTAGTATGTGTTTGCATCAAGTTATCGAATATCTATTTTAGTAAAATATAGGATGCTATAAGGTGCATGTTGGGTTCTCTTTCCCTTTCAAATCCACCCCTCACATCTAGCTGATCATTTGATGTGATTTGGTACAACCTTGAGAGGTACAAGATCATATTGGGCAAAATGTCATGCTAAATTAACTGACATGATTCTCCAAATTGGATCACTAACAATATTCTTCACTTTGAGTGCAACGGATATGTACTAGCTTGATTTGCATTGACTAATCCCTGGAACATCTCCAACCAAACCACGAGAAGCCCAAAATTGGTGAAAGCAGAATATTATTCATTATGCTCATATAGTGGCGCATTACATGCACTTGCGACATATGATTTTTTTAAAACAAATACTTGAAAAGGGAATGAAAGTAAAATATTATTTGTTTAGATATGAATACCAACATAAATGTTCACCACATGTGCATGTATTTTTATGGTTAGATGGTGCACCAGATATGGACAACCTTGATTGGACAAACAATGGGGAACAAAAAAGTGCAGAGTAATATTTAGTTCAATGGTTAAAGATAAATTTTGACCGATGTAATTCATATACACATATTTTTAATTATCTACCTATTCATAAAGTGTTATATAATTCATATACATATATTTAAATTATTATATACATATATGGTTAAAAATATTTACTTGTTAAAATAATATATCTTCTAAATAATATTAAAATTAGAACAATTTTTTTATTAATTTGTTGAGTTATGTCTACGACATACTTGTAAGAGAGATGTATGTTTATGTGTTTTCTCCTATCCTCCCTCTATCTATTCTCTAACTAATGTGCTATATATATCTTAAAGATAATAAAGTGAAAGGTCCATTATTGAATTTGAAATGGTTGAGAATCAAGATGGTTGAACTCCCATGTGTGACTCTTCATCTTCCAATTGTTTGAATTCCAAATGTTTATTATACTTATACTTTGTTTTGTCATGGAGTGGCTTTAAGAAGTTGTGTAGAATAATAGCATATGCAAACTAATGATACATTCTAAGATGCTACACATGATTCTATGTAAATTTCTAGAATATGTGCATGGTGCATAGTATCACACATATGTGCAAATGTGGTGTAAAACTCAGACAAAATTATCCTTGAAGTTGTGTTGCGTGATACTTCATGTTACAGACAAAATTTATATGCCAAGAAGAGGCAAATTTCCTTGGGGAGATGACTAATTTGCGACTAGAGAAATTTTTTAAAGAAAAGGTGGTAATCATGAACCATGCTATTTAGATGGTCCTTGGGGAGTTGTTCTTATCTTTGAAACATCGGTATCATGTTAACACTGATATAGCTTCCATGTTTGTTATTGTTTTATTGGAAGCATGGGAATCAAAAGATATAGTGAGGTCGATATCCATGGCTTTGATCAAGCTTTATTGGCATGTGGGCCTCAATACGGTTTTTGATATCATTGTACTCAGGTCAGGTTTTCCTCTTGGAATCGAATTATGTGTTGCACTCAATACCTTTGTCACAGTGCTATGTATTCCTTTTGTTATTTTTGTACATGGCTATAATGACTTCCAACAAAAGCACTAGGTGAAGTGGGGTGTTCATCCTTCTGCTAGGATTGACTAGGCCTTCATTGTGGATGATGACACTCCAAAGAATGATGGTGATGTCTACGAAGATGCTAGTTTATAGGGATAAATGCTGGTATGCTATGGTTTCCAATCCATAATACAAGTTATATGATGTGATTATGGTCATATATAAAAATACTATATTAGTGCAAACATTATAGTTATTTTACCTTTGAGGATTTGGTTTTCCATGCCTCAAACAATTTTGTATATAGGCCCTCCTTTTGTATATTTTTCTAAAAATTAATATAAATTTATGGTCCCTTAACGCGAAGTTCATCTAGCAAAAGAAAATAATGAATTCATTTATCAATTGATATAATATCCACTCTCATAAAGACTCATAGAGACTAGTAAATACGGAGGAGAATGAAAGTTACCATAGAAGGATGTTGATTTTTTGCTCTGCATGTCGAGCTAGGGATTTCATGCCCTAGCCCGATCCTCTAGTTTTTTCTTGGTCGTGCGAAGTGTGGGGAGTGCATGTGTTTTGGGGAGGTCTGGGGTTGTGTTTTTTATCAGTGCAAAGTTTTTTCAGTAGCATTGGTGTCTCTTTCTCCCTGAGCGTGCGGGGGTTTTGTGCCTGGTTGGAGGCTGTGGGTGGGGTTTTTGTGCCTGGTTGGTTTGGGTCTGCAGTTCGAAGGCAGTGCTGGGTGGTGGATCAGTTAAACCCTAGTGGTGGTTCTTTTTTCTTAGGGGCCTGCTTGCCCACCTTGGATCTTGTTTAGTTTCAATGCCGATCGGGGAGTCTTCAGGGGCTAGTCCCAAGATGGATTTTCACTTAGCAGCAGTTGGTGCAAATTCTCCTTCGCACACTTCGAAGGTTTTTAATAATAACTTGTTCTCACCAAATCCAAGGTTGGTTGGTTCGGGTTTGTCTGGTGGTACTCGGATTACAAAGATCAATGGATGTCTTGAATGTTGTGAGGAGAGGCCAAAATTGGTTATCCCGCTGGAGATGATTGCGGAAGATATTGATTATTATTCGAAGCATGCATTGCTGTGCAAGTTTATGGGGATGCAGGTTTCTTTACAATTTCTTGAATCATGGGCCCAACGGACTTGGATGCCAGAGGGAGAAATGGAGGTTATGCTTTTAGCAAATAACTTTTTCATGGTTTCATTCAATTGCTTGGCACATCGCAATAAGGCCTTTGAGGGAGGCCCCTATTTTCATAATCAGATTGGGTTATTCATTAAACCTTGGCATGCGGGATTTAATCCTGCTGAAAAGCTTCCGAATCGGGTTCCAGTGTGGGTTCGGCTTCCAAGGTTTCCTGTGGAATGTTGGCGGGATGATGTTTTACACTTGTTAGCTTCAATGCTAGGAAAACCAGTTGATGCTTCACAGTAGACTCAAGTTAAAAAGGTGATGACTTTTGCTCGTATATGTGTTGAGATTGATTTAAGTAAACCCTTGCCAGATTCGATGGATATGTGTGCGGGTCCTTACTCTTGGGTGCAGCAGTTGGACTATGAGACTCTTCCTTTTCGGTGCCGTCTCTGTCATGAATATGGACATTTACAGAGGAGATGCCCTAAGGCTAGGCCTGTGGACTCCTAGCCTTTGCAGCCTCCCCGTAATCCCCCTAGAGTTGAAAAGGGGAAGGAACCCATTCCTGGTGATGTGGATGGGGCTGATGGTTTTGTTCCTGTCAAGGCTCAAAATAGGAATTGAGGTCAAAAGAGGACTTTGAAGGAAAGGCAGGATGAAGATTCTTTCAATAGATTTGAAGTTTTAGATGATCTCAGCCAGCAGGAAGTGAATCCAGGCTTGGTGAATATGGATCAGGGTGCTTCAGGTACAGGACAGGAGGGCCTTCTTTCTGAAGCTACTCAGGTTTTGCAGGATAATAGGGCTTTGCAAATGGACACAGACGTTCAAATGGAAGTCCAGGTGGAATCCGTTCCTATTATAGTAGGGAAGAAGGGTGGTGAGGATGGATCTCCTCTTGTTTCAAATGTAGGTACTGAGGGGGTGAAGATTAATAAGTCTTCTTCTTCTCATTTGGGTCTTCATCAAAAGGATCCAAAAAAAGGGGCTGGGAAGAAGTCTTCCAAGCTTGGTAGAAAAAAAGATTTGGATAAGATTAAATTAACAGGGGAAATTTTGGTAGAGTCAGGGTCTATTAAGACTCTGGATTCTCATTTTTTGAGCCCCTTGAAATGATTGTTCTATCCTGGAATGTAAGGGGCTTGAACAGTGGCCCTCGACAAAAAGCTGTTCATGATTTGGTTAGAAGTCAATCTCCTGATGTTCTTTTCCTGCAGGAGACTAAGTTATCAGTGGAGTGTATGTTTGGTTTAGTGCCTAAGTTGTGGGGGAGTGGAGAGTACCAGTGTATTGGTGCTCAAGGGTCTGCTGGAGGAGTGGCTTGTTTATGGAATCCTCGGAAGATCCGCCCTCTTTGGTGGTTATCCTTTCAGTCTTCTATCTCTATGATTGCTTCTTGTTTTGAGACAGGGGAGTCTGTTCTCTTCTCCAATATCTATGCACC
This sequence comes from Cunninghamia lanceolata, assembly GCA_027924645.1. NCBI lineage: Eukaryota > Viridiplantae > Streptophyta > Pinopsida > Cupressales > Cupressaceae > Cunninghamia > Cunninghamia lanceolata. The sequence continues at coordinate 1,482,954 of BSBN01001266.1, read as the reverse complement.
TACTGAACTTTAGGGTAAACAACTGTTGTGGTCCCATATCCAGTTTGTCCGAAGCATGGTTCCTTTCCATCCGTGGATTATGGTTGGAGACTTCAATGCTATTTCTGAGTTGGCTGAGAAGAGGGGTGGTATTGCGAGGCTTGAGCCTTCTGCACTGCTACTTCAGGATAACATTTCAGCTTTAAATCTGGTGGATATCAAGCCCATTAATGGCCAGTTTACTTGGAATAATCGGAGGATTGGGAATAACTGCATTGCAGAATGACTTGACCACTTTCTAGTTTCTTGCTACTGGGTTGGTGGGTTGTGGTCTTCTAGCTCTGAAATTTTGGATTGGAGGGGATCAGATCATTGGCCTATCAAGCTGGCTATTTCTTCAACTCGTGTGCCTCGGTCTCCTTCTTTCAAGTTCCAGCTTATGTGGTTGCGTAACTCCTCTCTCCATGACTATATTATTGAGTGGTGGAGGTATGGTAGACCTGCTTATGGTACAGCAATGTATACTTTTGCTAAGTTACTTCAATTTGTCAAGTATCAGCTTAAACGTTGGAATCGGCAATGCTTTGGAAACATTTTCCATGCTAAGACTGTTGCCCAGGCTGAGTTGGATGGTATTACGAGGTTGATCAGGGAGCATGGAGTGACTGAGGACCTGCTTCAGGAAGAGACTAGGGCTTTGAAAACATTCGAAGAGTGTGAGCTACGAGAGGAAGTTTTTTGGAAACAAAAGGCTCGGATTGAGTGGCTTCAGGAAGGGGATAAAAATACCGCTTTTTTCTTCAACTCAGTGAAAGCCAAGAGACATGGCAATTCTATTTCTACTCTGGTGAATGATAGGGGTGAAACTCTTTCTTCTTTGCAGGAAATCACATGTGAAGCTATGCAATATTTTGCTTCTTTATTTAGGGAGGACTCGCAGGGGGGTTCTGATGAGGAAGCTTAGGTTCTTTCTTGTATCCCTTCTTTGGTTTCTAGGGAGATGAATGAGCATCTTATGAGTGATATTTCGATTGAGGAGATAGAGGGGATCGTGTTTCAAATGAAGAGGGGGAAAGCTCCTGGCCCTGATGGTTTCCCGATTGAGTTCTTTCAAGAATTCTGGGAGATTATCAATTTGGACTTGTTGGCAATTGTTCAGGAGTCTCATAAGAATAAACAGATGTTACGGGCTTTGAATTCTACCTTCCTTGCTCTCATCCCAAAGTGTGATGGGGCGGATAGGTTAAGTCAATTTCGTCCTATCTCTCTTTGCAATGTGATTTATAAAATTATCTCTAAATTGATTGCTGATAGGTTGAAAAAGTGGCTTAAAGTGCTGATTTCTGAGGAACATAGTGGTTTTGTGGCGGGACATCAGATTCTGGATGGGGTTGTTATTGCAACTGAAACCATTCACTCTATGGCTAATTCCAAAGATAAGGCAATGTTCATCAAGCTTGATATGGCTAAGGCTTATGACCGTGTTCGATGGTCCTTCCTTCGGAAGGTTCTTGGTGCTTTTGGTTTTGGGGATGCGTGGATTTATTGGGTTATGAGTTGTGTTACTTTAGTCTTCTTCTCAGTGTTAGTAAATGGTGAGCACTCTGAGGTTTTTGGTGCCTCTCGGGGTTTGCGGCAGGGTGACCCCCTCTCTCCTTACTTGTTTCTTCTTCTTGTTGAGGGTCTGGGACGCTTGATAAGAAGGAATGTGGAGTTAGGTTTCATTCAGGGCTGGGGGTGGGGAGGTGGTTTACCTCCACAATCTCACTTGCAGTTTGTTGATGACACTGCTTTGATGGGTATGGCTACAATTAGGGAAGCTTTGAATTTGCGCAAGGTGTTGGATGTTTATCTTCTAGCTTCGGGCCAATTGATCAATGAAGATAAGTCTTCCATCTTTTTCTTCAATACCCCAGGTTCCATTCAGAGGCGAATTGCTCATATCTTGAGATTTCAGACTGGGGTTCTCCCTTTGACCTATCTTGGTATTCCCATCTCTATTGGACGACTTCCCAAGGAGTCTTGGCAGAATATTCTGGATAAATTTTGTGTGAAAGTTAATCATTGGACCCATCGCTGGTTGTCCTTTGCGGGTCATGTTTAGTTGCTCAAGTCTGTGGTGCAGGCCCTCCCCACTTATAGATGTATGATTCAGGTGGCCCCTTTGGGTTTTGTTAGGGAATTGGATTCCTTAGCAAGACAGTTTTTATGGGCTGGTAGCTTATTGTCCTCTAAATGGAGCCTTGTTAGATGGGACATTGTTTGTAGCCTGAAGCAGTTTGGCGGCCTTGGGTTAAGGCAGTCATTGTTGTCAGGGATGGCATTGGCTGCTAAATCGTATTGACGGTGGTGTGTGGAGCAGGATGGGATCTGGGCCAGGATATTAACTTAGAAATACTTCCCAGGGATCCCTCAAATTGATATTCCTTGGTATCCACTGGTGGGGAAAGGCTCGGTGATTTGGAGTACGCTCAAGAAAGGGGCTACTCTGGTCAAGGATGGTTTATTTTGGATTTGTAAAAGAGGGACAAAAGCTCATTTTTGGTCTGATTCTTGGGATGGTTTTCCTCCCATTGTTTCTCAGTTTCCTAATTTGGTGACTCTGTGCCAGAGGTTCTGTGAAGTTGGTTGGTCAAGGGTGAGTGACTTCAAGTCCTTTTCTTCTCATGGGCAGTTGGTGGTGGCAAGATGGAAGAATCCTAATGAGTGGCCTATTGTTGGTATGGAGGAGGAGTGTGCTGAGCTTCATAGCATCCTTTCTCGTAGACGTTGTAGCCCCCTCTAGGAAGGGGATGTTCTTTCTTGGTCTCCTAATTCTAAGGGTGTCTATACTGTTGCTTCTGGATATCAGGTGTTGTTATCTAACCAGCTGGAGGGGGTGGAGGTTCACTGGTGGAAGAAAGTGTGGAATAAGCTTTCTTGGTCGAAGTGTAACTGCTTTATTTGGACTTTGGCTTGGAATAGGTGCTTGACTTGGGATAATATTCAGAAGCGGGGTTTTCAAGGTCCTTCTATGTGTGTTATGTGTGGATGTGGAGAGGAGGACTCCTCTCACTTGTTTTTCCGTTGTCCCTTGACTTTGCAGCTTTGGCATTTTTGGTGGGATGTTTGGAAAAGCCCCTGTGTTCATGCTTCATCCCTAGTGGATTTTTGGAGTAGTCTAGGTAGACCTCCTTCTATGGCCTCTTTCTTGCAAGATGTGTGGTATGCTGGGCCTTCCTTCATACTATGGCAGATTTGGTTGGAACAGAATTGCAGAATATTTCGAGGTGAGAAGTTGTTGATTCAACAAGTTTGGCACAAAATTATGAGTATGATTCAGGAGACGGTGGAATCTAAGTGTGATGTGGTGTTCCCTTTGGAGAAAGGAGATGCTGAGTTGGTGGATAGATTGGGTATTCAGGGGTTGTCTCCAGCTTCTGCTTGTGTCAGGAAAGGAAGGCGAGTGAAAAAGAAAGTGCAAAGGGTGGGAAGATGGCTTCCCCCTTCGTCTGGCATTCTGAAGCTCAATACTAATGGTTCTTCAAGGGGCAATCCTAGGCCTGCTGGGATTGGTGCGACTAGCAGGGATTTTTCAGGATCGGTGGTTTTTCTCTACTCTGTTCATGAAGGATGGCAAACTATCAACCTTATGGAAGGTTTGGCGATCCTCTATGCTTTGGAGAGGGCTTATGCTTTGGGATGGCGCAAGGTTATCTGTGAGTCTGATTCACAGGTTTTGATTAATTTGCTGACTACACAGAAGGTTTCTGATGTTAGTTGGCAGTTGGCTATGATGGTGCAACAAATTCTGTAGATTAGTTCTTTGATGGAGATGGTGTCTTTTGTCCATATTCCAAGGGAGTGGAATAGGGCAGCAGATTGTTTGGCTAAGTGGGCTTCTGAGCATTTAGATGGTTGGAAGGTTGATGAATGGGAGCAGGTTCCTCATGAGCTCCGATATGACTTGGAGAAGATTCTTGCTGAGGATGGGAATGGTATTGGTGAAGGATGATGTTGTTTCATGCTTTGTATGGCTGTTTCTTATGGATTACTAGGGCCTTGGCCCTTTGATGCTTTGTAATGTTCTTTTCTGAATTTCAATAAAGTTTTTATCCCTTTTATAAAAAAAAATAGAGACTAGTAAATACAATGTTTAAGTTAAAAATAGGTTTATATAATGCACACAAGAATTGAATTTAAAATATATAACCAACATAGTTTTATTAAATGAATGCACATAAGAATAGAGCCCAAATAAACTAAATAATCTATATAAATACAACTAATACTCAAACATAAATCACAAAAATATCAAATCAAATAAACAAGAGCAAAAGAAGTGCATGAGTTAGCACAGGATGGGAGCGTTATTTTATTTACTGTAAATTAAATAATAGTTTTATTTATTGTATTTAAGGGTTTATTGTTGCGTTGTACAATAATATTTTATAACTATATTTTATTAGGGTTTTATCAAATCAAATAAAAAAGGAGAAAAGTATACTAGACAAGCACAGAACGAGACAAGTAGGGTTTTATCAAATTGAATAAAAAAGGAGCAAAGTATAGCAAAGAACGGGACAAGCGCTATTCGGACGGTAGCGCTATTCGAACGGTAGGTTGTTTTATTTATTGTAAACTTAATAGTAGTTTTATTTACTGTATTGAAGGGTTTATTATTGTGATGTACAATAATATTTTATAACTATATTTTGTTAGGGTTTAAGTACTTTTATTTACTGTATTGAAGGGTTTATTATTGTGATGTACAATAATATTTTATAACTATATTTTGTTAGGGTTTTATCAAATCAATTTAAAAAAGGAGTGAAGTATACCGCACAAGCATTCAGAACCAGACAAGTGCTATCCGGTAGGTTGTTTTATTTACTGTAAACTAAATAGTAGTTTTATTTACTGTATTTAAGGGTTTATTATTGTGATGTAAAATAATATTTTATAACTATATTTTATTAGGGTTTTATCAAATCGAATTAAAAAAGGTAACTATATTTTATTAGGGTTTTATCAAATCAAAAGTTATTCATAGGTTGTTTTATTTACTGTAAATTACATAGTAGTTTTATTTACTGTAAATTAAATATTAGTTTTATTTAGTGTAGATTTATTTTAATGAAAATACTCAAAAATTAATATGTTATTTTATTTACTGTTTAATAATATTTTATAGATTTTACTATACAATCATCAATTTTAATTTATTTCTTTTTCAGCCACTCTTGTTTACATTATATTTTATAGATTTTACTATATAGTCGTCAATTTTAATTTATTTCTTTTTCTTTGTTTTATATCTTAAACTAATATTTTATAATACTATATTTTATTAGGGTTTCATTTTGTTTTCTACATAATCAAATTTAATTTATTAGTTTTTACTAACTTTAATATGTTGTTTTATTTACTGTAGAGTTATTTTAATGAAAATACTTTGTGTTATTTACATATATTTTTAAAACAATAAAGTCTTAATATATATTAAGAATGAAAATGTTAGTCCTAGGTAAATATGGAATAAAAAATGGAACCCTAGGACTCAATATGCAATACAAGGATAAAAACATATTTATTTATCTTAAGTGCACAATATTTTATTACTAAACCTACTTAAAATATATATTTTTTGTGTTAGTTTAGATATATTTTAAAAATAAAGGAAATTAATTTATGTTGTTTTATTTGCTCTAGAGTTATTTTAATTAAAATAGTTTGTCTTAGTTGTTCAATATATTATTTATTTAACAAAACTTTAGTAAATAAAATTCTACCCAAATATGAGATAAAAGAATGGAAACCTAAGATTCAATATGAAATAAAAACATAAAAACATAATTGTTTTATTTACTGCAGAGTTATTTTATTTTATTTATTTTAAGAATTTATGAACTATGGCAATCAGATTTTCATTATTTTACCTAAGATTCAATATGAAATAAAAACATAAAAACATAATTGTTTTATTTACTGTAGAGTTATTTTATTTTATTTATTTTGAGAGTTTATGAAGTGTGGCAATCATATTTTCATTATTTCCAATCCTAAAGTTGTTAGATAATTGACAAGAGATAAAATGAAAAGAAATGCAGAAATTAAAACTCAGATACAAAAACAAATTGCAGACACGAACACATACAACATCTCTTTTATTAATCTCTGTACATACTGTACACCTGCAAATTTGAAGGTGACTCGGGGCAGCAACAAATGTCCCAACAGTTGGAGAAGATATTACTGGACTAATAACTTTGCTCTGTGTTTGAGAGGGGTAGCTCCCTGTATGATGGGGCTATTTGTGATTTTTATGTACTTTTAACCTAAAAGTACAAAAAGGAGGAAAATAAAAACTAACAATAAAGATGAGTAACATAAACCCTAACAGTAGACACATGAATACTAGTTTGTATTTCACAAAGTCAAAGACAAATTATGAGGGGATTTCACCACAAAAGTTAGAAACTATGTTCCTAAACCAAAATGATAAATTTCACAGCAAAAAGTTTTAATATGCAACGATGATGAAAAGAAGAAGACAAATCTCAACATACGAAGAGACATGTTTCTCCAGCACATTCAAAATGAGATACCAAGATATGATTGTTTTTCATTGCATCAATTGCATGGTTTATATCAATGCTTCAATAGATGACCAATGATTTACAGGATGACATAGAGGTATTACTAATTTAATGTACTAGAAATCAATAACAATAACTCAGAAGTACAATGGAACACACGAACCAAATACTTTCTTTATTATCTTTGTGAAATTATACAATTTCAAAAGCTTCCATGTACAAAGTATTAGAGCAAAGGTCTCTGAAAAGCATCTCCATAAGTTTCCCCATAAAAGTCTCCTAAAAAATTCCCTTTACATTTGTAATACCCTTGTATTTATTGGCTTCTCCCTAGTAACTACCTTGTAACCTCCTAATAACTACTTCGTAACTACCTTTTTGAGATACAATAGAATAATGAACCTTATTTTTGGTTATGTTTTATATTAGTTTTCTGAAAATAAAGTTCATTTTCTAACTTTTAGTTACGATAAGTGACAAAAGTCACTTTTACAAAAAGGTAACTAGAACTTGCAACTTTCAAGTTGTGGATTCTACTAAATTCTCTCCATCTCCATTCGCTTCATTTTTACAATCAAACCCTGCCGAATGTTGACAACTCCTCTCTATACCTGAATCTTAGACTCTTGTGTTCACGTATATTTAAGATACAGATTGTGGAAATAGTATGTCCCACTAACAACATCATCATGATAGTCATAAGGTTGAGTAACGCTAAGCATTTTGTTGCTTCGATTTCAGTCATAAAATACCATCTACATACACAACTCATTTCAATTTCAGAGCATTATGTAGGGACAAACAATTGAAGGAGATGCTACATGTTCTACTTACTACGCATAGCCCTCCTTGAGTACTTCTCCACATAACTTTGATTATTGCAGCTCAAGTACAATTTTGAAATGTATGCTAGAAAGTTTCTAAAATCTTTCCAACAAATCCATTATTGTGCCTATCCTACAATCACTGTATTTCATGAGATCACAAATTTTTGAGGCAGCTTGCTAAACAACTCTTGTGCAATTGTAATGTTGCTTTTCACATTTCCTTGACAGATTTATCAAATAGGTCATACATCTCATCTATAATGAATTTGACATCATTAAATACTTCTAAATCTTTTGTCCACAATAGTATATGTAATGAGCTATGAAATCTAGAAGAGTGGGCGGTGTATACTTCAATCATACAATATGGATCTATTATAAAGAATAGAAAAGTTGCCCCATTCAAATTCACATCAATAATGTAATATTCCTTAATTTCAGATAAATCCTCCATCAAACTTTCTAACTCCTTCAAAACTAGAAAATTGTGAATACTTGATTTAGGTAATCCCACATGCCTGCTGATGCTTGATCCATGCAAACCACTGATGAACATCTTTCCATATGCCTCCATAAGGGTTGTATGACTTATAATATCCAACACTAAACCAAATTCCTCTTGTATTGATCTTAATGCACTCTTCACTTGCTCGAAGTTAACCTACTTTCCATAAGTTGAAACAAGCATGTTGAAATACCTCTTTAACAAATTGACTTAGGGCAAGTCTTGCAATCATAGCAGTCCATGAGACCAAATTTTCTTAGAGGTATTTTGTTAAACAGTTCATGCACCTCTTCTATGCTCCCACATTTTGCAAATATATCTGCTAGAGCATATTCCAACTATGATATCAAATAGAAATCCTTTCTTGGAGTTCATGGTTTGGCAGGGGGCTGTTCTTAAATATCATCCACTTCAATAGTCAAAGGTCAATTTTGGCCAATAAAAATAAGACAAATATTTACCACTTTTTATTGTGAATGAGGTGTAAAATCCTTATTGATTGTTTGACCATTGAAATGGATGATATCAAAGATTGAAGAATTTGGCTTCGCCCCTAAAAATTGCATTTGCTAGAAAGTTTCTAAGACCTTTTCAATGAAACTGTTTCATGCATATCCTTCAATCATTGCATTCTAGTTGATGACATCTCTTGAGACAACTGTCAAACAATTCTTTTGCATTGCATATGTTTGCAAACTTTGTATACATCATTACCAAAGCAGCTGCAACAAATCCATTTTATACATATCTTCCACCATTGCAGTTCATGATAGTGTATTTCTTTATGGCACACTTGTCTATGGCTCCACATTTTGTATACATGCCTAACAGGGCACTTACAACTGCTACATCAAATAAAAATTCATTTTCAATTATGCTTTGGTGTATGTCAATACCGTGCTTGAAAGCCCCTTTTGGGGTGGGCTAGGAGGATATTGGCACAAGTTTGTGGAGTTTGGGTTTATACCTACGAGGCATAATTGCTTGAAATATTTTAAAGCCTTTTCAATAAACATAGTTTGTATATATCTTGCAGTTACTCCACTCTAAGAGACCATAATTCGTTGAGGCAGTTCCAATAAACTTGTTTCATGCATATAATTTTAGCTATTGTTAAACATCATCTACTTCAATAGTCAAATTTTGATTTTGGCTAATAAAAATAGAACAAATAATTACCATTATTTGGTATGAATGAGGTGTAAATTTAATATTGATTGTTTGACCATTGAAATGGATGATGTTTAAGTAGAGTGTATAACTCCATCTTCGCATATGAGTATTCAAGTTTCTTTAGAGGTTTTCTTGAGTAGCATAACTGTCTTTCTCTATGCAAATTTCTACGCAAACATAGGCGGCCTTTTAGGAGAATATGGAGTGAAGGTTGACAATTTCCCATTTCTAGGTGACATTATTTTCAAATAAATGAAACCCCTTTATCAACACTTTGAAAGCCTTTCGCAACCAAATTTGTCCGGTAGTTGTTAATGCTTATAAAACCATTTAGATTACCCAGTAAAATATAATCAAACTCTTCTTTCATTGGTCTTTTAAGTGTAATTCATAAATATCTAACAAATTGTGATTTGTGCTTTTGGCAAACCTTCGTGAAATAACTACCGATTCAAAAGTTATAACTTTTCCAAACCTCTAACTTCACAAGTAGTTAATAAAAATCACAACTTGTACTTTCGATTGAGTTAGCCAAATTCACAAGTTGGAAACTTGTGAAAATTTCGAAGTTGCATCAAGTTAGCCAGCTACTTTCACTTTTTGAAAGTTGCGGACAACTTCATGAAAATTGAAAGTAGGCCGATAACAACTTGCTTTTTACAAGTTAATTAATTAATACATATTCTTTATCCTTTTTCAAATAGTACTAACTTGTGAAAGTTACTAAGTCACTTTGACTTAGACGAATTTGCAACTTGTGAACCTGGATTTGTGCATAAAAAGTTGATCTTCAATCCAACTTGGAAAATATCAAGGTAACTTTACGCAAGCAAGTGAAACATTTTGACTCCCTCCATGAAATCCACTACAACTATATCGACCAAGTTAATGTGTAGGCGTGATAAATGGCGAAAATGCATAACTTTCAATTAGAATGTCAGATTGTCACAAAATCTTGCCACATTGTCTGTAATAGCACCGTGAGATCCTCTACTAGGTGATTCTGCTCTAACCTTTACAAAAACTATGATTTAATTGTTCCCGTAAACTGTTCGCCGAAAAATTGAAAGTTTAAAATCTCCCAAACTATAAGACATCTTGACCTGAAAAGTTGCCACATTAGGCAAAATGGAGTCACAAACACCGCTATAAATTTTTTTTGTACCATCTATCATGGATTTCAGGATTTAATTATTTTCATAAAATGCCACGAACTAGATAAGTGCACCTGAGAAAATGAGTGAAATAATGAGTGTCTCTTCTCCAAAATGATGTTGTTGTACAAAATTCAATGTGGAGAAACAATGTGAACAAAGTAGAATGTGACATCTTGGCAATAAGTTATCTGAATGACTCACACGAAAAAAATGTGACTGATGTTTTGCAATCGAAAGGTGACTTGGCAAAATGGGTTTAATGCATGGTCAAGCTTGTCACTTCGACACAAAAAGTTTAAATTTTGAAGTGCAGAAATAGGGTCAACACAACAGCATCTTTCTATAGCAATACACTCTATTTTTCAATGTCCATCATACATCTTGAAGAAGCCTACGAGAGGAATGTGAAAGGGCTAAACAAAACAGATGGTAAAGAAGTGATGGAAATTTTGAAATGATAAACAATTCTTTATCTTTAGAAAAAATAAAAGTTCAGATGCATGAATTCTTTTATCTCTTCACTACACACCTACAGAGTAATTCTATATTATTTTAAGAGGACACTACACATTTCAAATGTTGTAATCCTTTTTAGAACATCACCATGTTTAATTATTAATATTGATGTTTGTTTTGTAGGTATGGGACGACCAAGGTTGAATTTTGAAAATAATGAGCAACGCTTACAAGATCGAAGAGATTATCACAGGAATTATCAAACACAACAACGAGGACAAATGACAGATGTAGAAAGAAAAGAAAAAAAAAAGACGAAATAAAAATGACAGAGAAAGAGCTGCCAAGCGTAGAGCCAAATTAACAGCTGAGGAATTAGAGCAACAAAAGCGTAAACACGCAAATGAGATGAGAATAAGTCGTGCTAAAAGAAAAGAAAGAGAAAGACAACAATGTACTCATCAACGAACTGAGAGGTATGAGCATTTGATGAAAATTCAAGATCCATAGATTGTGTACTTGAAACACCAAAAAATGCAGTTCAACATAACCGTTGGTTTTTGAATTAATAATGGAATGATGTATAAAAGTTAGAGATAAAATTTTAATTTTGTGAAAAAATTATTGGCATTTCCAGTATTAGAAGCGCCATGGAGTGGAATAGCAGCAGTGACAATCACAACCTCCATGATTTCAATTCAGAGCCAACTGCCATGTCGACAGGGCAGCTGCCATGTCAGCAGCTCCAAGCTCCACAGTCAGCTTTCCATACTACTCATGAGGATGGCCACATCATACTCACACATACAGGTGGCAATTACTGGCATGCGGATGGATATGCAAATGCATCTGCCAACTCAGTTCCACAGCCAGACCCATTTTTGTATACCAGTGACATCTCCTCCCAACAAAATGCTTATAACATCTCAGCCCCAGTGCCACCCACACTTTGGAACAGTACTAACATGTTAACTAGTGGTTATCTTAGCCTGTGTGAAGAATCTGTGCCTCCAAATGAAAGGTTTATTATAATCACACACGGGAGAATAACCATGAAATTTGGGCTGGAAGGCACTCCAGAGAGCATTGCAAAGTGTATAAGACTTGCATTTGAATTGAGAGTGATGAATGAACATATGTTGTTAGTAAACTCGTTTGGAAATTGCAGACAAATAGATAGGAACTTGCCCATACATACAACTTACACACTCATGCTTACTCCTGCTTCTCATCAGACTCAAAATACTTATGCTGATGTACAAAGGGTAAGATACTGCAACTAAAGACATATTTTTAACTGTAACTTTAATTTTGTAGTGCTAACTTAATTATATAATTGGTTGCAGGCAACCAGTTCTGCTAGTGGGATCGAGCATCAATAGGCAAGGTCAGTCATCTTCATGATTAATATAAATATTTTCTATGACTGTTTAGACTGTTTATAAGTTTATTCACTTATTAACTTTCTTTAATTTATAAATTTAGCTTTAGATTTGTTAGGATTACAATTGAACAGCTATTTTAAAACTAAATTCAGTTTAATAGTTAAAAGATAAATTTTGGCAATGTAATGTATATACATATATATCTTTTTATTATCTACCCGTTCATAAAGTGTTATGTAATTGACACTTCTAACAAATTGAATATATTTTTATATCTCTTACACTTTTATATATTTTCACCCACACTCTTGTGTAAGTGTTATGTAAGTGCCACCCACACTTTGGAACAGTAATAACATGTTGCCTAGTTGGTATCTTAGCCTGTGTGAAGAATCTGTGCCTCCAAATGAAAGGTTTATTGTAGTCACATATGAGAGAATAACCAAGAAATTTGGGCTGGAAGGCACTCCAGAGAGCATTGCAAAGTGTATAAGACTTGCATTTGAATTGAGAGTGAAGGATGAACGTATGTTGTTATTAGATTCATTTGGAAATTACAGCCAAATAGATAGGAACTTGCCCATAAATACAACTTACACACTCAAAACAAATACAGAGTACCGTTGACCCCTCGATATGAAGCTTTCAGAAAGCACCAAGAAAGGATCGTAAACCATAAAGGTACTCATGGGCCTCAAACCAAATGGAAGTCATTTTTCAGGCAAAGATCTCAGAGGCATGATAGGAGATATGGGAAAAGAAGGAACCATCAGCGCCAGAGGAGTCCAGATAGGCCACCTCCTTTTCAGCGTGAATCAAAGCAGAAGAAGACTTGGGTGGTGAAACCCATTCCGAAGACGGTTTTAAGAAAGGCAGAGTTGCAAAAGGCTGCAGTCTCCCTTAAGACCGAAAGTTTCTTGAAAAGAACTTATCTTCTATAGGAAACTGCTATTATTGGTAAGGTGCTATCACCACATTTCTCAGTTTATGATTTTATGTCCTGGACTAAAGAAAATTGGCCAGTGGTCAAGGAGTTTGGAGTTTTGGGTAATGATTTTTTTTCTTTCACCTTCCAAGATAAGGCTAGTAGAGACTCTGTTCTGCATAAAAAGCTCTGGAAGTTTGAAAGGACGGCCATTTTCTGTCTACCCTGGAAACCTAATTTTAACGTCAGTAAGGAAATTCCTCTTCTCCCCTTCTGGATTTCCCTCCCACTTTTGCCAATGGAATATAGAAATCCGGAGTCATTAACAATCATTGCAAATGCTTTAGGCATCTTTCAGGAGTTTGAAATATCCGCAGACCCTCTCAGTTCTTCGTCGGTTAGATTGTGTATTATCTTTGAATCCAAGGAGCTCATGCCTCAGAGCATCATACTTGACGCAGATTCAAGTAAGTGGTCTCAAGAAATTTTCTTAGAAGACAGTTTTGATTCTGCGGACCGTGATAGAATGAACAAACTCCTGGGAAAGGAGTCCCCTAAGAAATCTCTAGACAAAGCATTGGAGGATTCAGGACACACTTCACTGGAAGGCCTAATTCCCTGTACGGAACCTCATGGAGGGGGAGAAATGGAAGTGGCAAGAAGTTCTTTCCTAATGGACGACATTACTATTGGGGAAATGATTCCAGTTACTCTCAATGACCCGTCAAGAAAGGTGGGCTTAGAAATGGCAGACTTAGGGAAAACAAATTTTCAGAGCCCTTTGCGCGCAGATACAATGAGTCTAAAAGTGCAAATCTCCTCCCCATTGGAGGCAGGAGATGTGGAGAAGGGAGGACAGGGCAAAGCTAGCCGGACACCAAATTCCTGTGATCTTTATGACCTACCAAATGGTCAGCTTATGTTTGCAAATCACAACATGACAGAGGATGAAGCTTGCCTGAAGGCAGAGTAGGATTTTCTACTTCCTAGAAGTCTAGACCTGGAGGATGATAGCCTGGAAATCTCAAAGGATCTGAATAGTCTAGAAAAGGAAGGTACCCCCCTGTGTCCAAATGATAGGAAGTCTCTGGAGCGTAAGGAAGCTGGTCTTGCAAAGGGTACTGGGGATAACGGTCAAAAAATGTTTAATGATAAGCTGCTCCAGGATAATGAGACCTTAAGGAGCCTACTTGACGAAATCCTAGTTAGAACAACGGATAAATTGTTTGATGACATTGCATCTAAAGTTCTGGTAGAAGATGAAGGACTTGGAAGGTCAAGAACATTAGGGATTTCATAAACTGATTCTAAGGCTGTCCAAGGAAAGTTTCCTCCGGTTTCCACTAGGAAAAGTGCCAGACAAAGAAAATTTAGAAAGGTTAATGAAGAGGTGGTTGAGCAAAAAAAGAACCAGGCCATTTGTGTCAGTAAGAGGAGAGTGGAAGGCTCTCCTCAAAAGCCATGAGGATCCTTAGCTGGAATGTTAGCGGCTTTAATGCCCCTAACAAGAGACACCTCATCAAACAACAACTTGATGGGGAAAACTGTACATTCTTTTATTTCAAGAGACTAAGTTATCTTCTAAGGTGGGTGACGGGGTTTTTAAGAGTTGGTAAGGATGGGAATTTGCAACTGTTGCTGCTACAGGAGCTTCTGGGGGTTTGGTGATACTTTGGAGATCCCATCTTCCGAGTATGGAGGTGATTGAGGCAAATCCTCACTGGTTGTTAGGTAGATTTCCAGATTTGCTTAGAGGTAAAGACCTTTGGGTTTTCTATGTATATGGTCCAACGAATATCCTGCTTAGACAACAAGCCTGGTCCCAAATAGAAGTAAAACTGATTTCGTTAAGGAGTGAGAGAATCCTGTTAGGGGGGGATTTTAATGCAGTTATGGATGCCTCAGAGAAGACTGGGGGGATAACCCATCTGGCCAGATCACAGCAGGACTTCAAAAACTTTGTGGAGTCAAATAGTTTGGTTGATTGCATCCCTAGAAATGGTAAATATACATGGACAAATAGGCGAAAGGATTTTAGCAAAATTGCTGAAAGACTTGATAGATTCCTGTTATCGCCTTATTCTTCTTTGATGATGGGCTTAATCTAGAATCAGATATTCTTCCATTGGCTGGCTCTGATCATTTTCCCATTAGATTAAGACTAGGTATGGATATCTCACTTGGTAGGAAAAAGTTCAAATTTCAATCAATGTGGTTCAGAGACCCCTCATTTCTCCAAATGATTGATAATTGGTGGAAGGAGGCCCCCTTTGTCAAAGGTTCATGCATGTTTCAGTTAATCTCTAAACTAAAATTCCTCTGGAGTAAAGTGATGAGCTGGGATAGAATCCATTTTAAAAATATCTTTCAGGAAAAGTTTAGACTTTTGCAGGATTTGTGGCAGCTTGAGGAGAAAGTGATTAAAGAAGGTATGGATGCAGCTTCTTTCCTCTTGGAAAAGAACCTAAAATTGAAGTTGGAAGAGATCTTAAGGAGGGAGGAAATTTTTTGGAGACAAAAGTCCAGAGAGCACTGGTTAAAGGAGGGTGACAAAAATACTTCTTTCTTTCATACAGCCTCCAAAGTCAGAAATTCAGCGAATGATATAAGTTCAATTGAATCTTCAAATGGGTCTTTGCTAACGGATCAAGAGGAGATTAAAAAAGAAGCAAGAAAATTGTTTAAAGAATTGCTTTCAAAGGATATGGGCGTAGGTGATGGGGGAATGGACCTCTCTTTTATCCCATCCTTAGTTTCAGATCACCACAATTCAGAATTGATGAAGGCTTTCACGCATGAGGAAGTTAAAGCAATAGTTTTCTCTATGCCCGGGGAAAAAGCTTCAGGCCCAAATGGTTGGATTGACCTTTTTTTTCAAAACTGTTGGGATACAGTAGGTAAGGACATTTTTTTGGCTATAGAAGAATCTAGGAAGTACAAGAACGTACTTAAGGAATTGAAGACTACATGTCTTATGCTCATTCCAAAGCTGAAAGCCCCCCAAAAGTTTGAAGACTTTAGACCTATTTCTCTGTGCAATTACATTTACAAGATTATCTCCAAAGTAGTGGCCTTGAGACTAGCCTCATTTTTACTAGACATCATATCAGAGGAGCAAGGAGGTTTCATCCCAGGTAAAGAAACCAATGAAGGTGCAATTCTAACCCATGAGATAATACATTCTGTCAATAAAGGAGTAGACCCAGCCATGATTCTTAAGCTAGACATGGCGAAGGCGTATGATAGAGTGGATTGGCTTTTCCTCATGGCCATCCTTGACAAGCTGGGCTTCTCCAAAGAGTTATGTAAGTGGATCTGGTCTTTTACTCAGGCTTTAAAATTTCAGTCTTGGTCAATGGTGTTGAGTCAAAATCTTTTGAATCCTCAAGAGGATTAAGACAAGGGGATCCCATTTCCCCTTATCTTTTCATTTTGATTTCAGAAGCTCTTACTTGGGTAGTCAGAAATGCTTCTAGGATGGGTGATTGGATAGGCATCAAACCTCAAGGTCTTCAAAACTCTTTCACTCATGCACTTTTCGCAGATGATACAATTCTTTTTGGGTCAGCCACGGTGGCAGAAGCCCAAGCAATCAGATTTGTCCTGGACAGGTATTGTAAGAGCTCCAGTCAACTGATCAACTGTAGCAAATTTATGGTCTACTTCTTTAATGTTGATTCGAGGGCACAATCTGCTTTTTCTAATTTGTTCCACTTCAAAATAGCATCCCTCCCTGGTAAATATTTAGGTATCCCCCTCTTCGGTGGGAGATATAAGAGTAATTTGTGGCAGAGTGTATTAAATAATTTACATGCTAAAATCTCTTCATGGAAGGGACGTTGGTTATCACTAGCTGGTAGGATAACAATGATTAAAGCAGTCTTGACAGCGGTTCCAACTTTCATGATGTCCATCCTCCAAATGCCTAAAGGGGTATCTATGGAGTTTGAGAAAATTTGTAAGAAGTTTCTTTGGCAAGGCTCATCTGAAGGAAAGAAAATACATCTCATGGCCTAGGATAAAGTGTGTAAGCCTAAAGAAATGGGAGGATCTGGTGTGCTAGACTTAAATATTCACAATCAAGCTTTGGGAGCCAGGCTAGTATGGGGAATGTACAAAAAACCGGAAGCTAAATGGGTCAGATTGATGAGAGATAAATACTTGGATTTAGCTGAAAAGGAGAGAATCTTTACTATTAAAAACCCCCCAAGGGGATCTGCGATCTGGAACTTCATTTTGAGGTGTAGAGATTTCATCTTACCCAAGTTGTCTTGGCTTATTCATAATGGAGAAAAGGCTGACTTTTGAGAAGACTCATGGTGTGGTCAGCCAAAACTCTCAGATTGGGTCGAGTTGAGAGAAGCCAAGTCCTACCTAAAAGAGCATTGGGGATGCAAGGTAAAGGATAATTGGTGTTGGATAGAGAGATCCAATTCTCCCCTTTTGTCATGGCGAAGTACTAAGGATTGTGACACCCCTCAGGCTCAGAAAATTCTATTGAAAAAACTCCTCGCTAGGAGAATGGTTGTCTACTCAAATCAGGTGGATGAACTTATCTAGATGGGATCAAAATCTGGTAGGTATACAGTTAAAGAAGGCTATGACACTGTATCTCAAAAGAGGAAGATAGGATGGTCGTCTATCTTATGTTGGAGTGATGCGGTTCTTCCCAAAGCAGGAGCCTTTTCTTGGCTAGCACTACACAAAAAAATCTTAACAGGGGACAGATTGAGAAGGTTGAGCGAATGTCTCTTGTGTCCTTTGTGGTGAGAGTGAATAATCTATGGATCACCTCCTCCTTCATTGTAATTTTAGCAGAAATTGTTGGATGTGGTTCATGCAAAAAAAAAATTGGTTCTCTCCTTTGCCTGAAACACCGATGTCCATGTTTACCAACTGGCCTATTCTTTCTCCAGACTCCTACTTTGCTTGTCTTTGGGAGATTGGACTCTCACTAATAGTCTGGCATTTATGGAGAGAGAAGAATTTTAGAATTTTTAAGAAGCAGGCTCTTTCTTGGAATGAAGTGTGTGTCAAATTAGAGGAAGCCTTTGTAGAAGTTGCCAAGCCCAAGATTTCTAAGAAATCTAATAAGATGGATGGCTGGTCTAAGTGGGATGATGAGGTGACTAGGAATTGGAGCTCCCTCAATTTGATCAGAGATAGAGTTAAAGGTTTCATAAAGGATAGACATCCAGACAGAAACCTCATCAAATGGATCCCCCCTATCCGCCACTCCTTTAAGTTAAATTTTGATGGGGCAAGTAGAGGCAATCAGGGTTCCTCTGGGACAGCCTATGTCATCAGGTGGTTGGATGGCTCCCTAGTGGCAGTGAAGGCTTTGAAATTAATCAAAGGAACAAACAATGAAGCCGAAGTCTGGGCCCTTGTTCACGGTATTTAGCTGGCCATTGCTTTGGATGTTAAAGATGTCTGGATCGAGGGGGACTCCCTTATTATTATCAATGCTTTGAAGTCCAAGGGTTCTGATAATTGGAAGGTCAATTACATCTTGCAACAAGTTGTCTCTTCCCTAGCAAATTTTGATAACTACCTTATTTCACATACTTATAGAGAGGGAAATCGGGTGGCAGACACCTTAGCAAATTTAGCTATTGATCAATTATCAGACACGGAGGTCTTCTTTCTAGGTCAACGTGATCTGCCTTGTCAGCTAGTGAACACTCTGAAGTATGATATGGAAGGATTGAGGGCAAAGAAGGGGGATGTTTCTCTCCTAAAAAATGATAGCTTCTCATCTGAATGTTAAGGGCAAAGTGCCATATCATGCCCCATTAGGAGCTAAGTATGTGGGGATGGATTATGGGAGCGATGACCCAAGGTGGTCTCGATTTTTTGCTTGTGGATCTGAGTTTCTATGTAGCTATTTGGGGTGTAGGAGATGGTGTAGGTGCACATCGAGATCTACATTTCAGGAGGATCCCATGATTATTCTGTTGTGTCTAAAGTGCCATCGGTGTGAAACAGCCCTCGGGGAAACCTCATGAAGTTACCTGACCAACGGTGTCAAACCGACAGAAGGAACATCCGTGTTGAATGACCCAAGTCCCGTCATAGTCACATAGTGCATCGGTTTATCAGTAAAAGATGTTAGGTCTTGCCGATGTTGGAGACACGTCGACGATGTTTGTCATCAGCATATCGGAAGGCTATTATAAGAGGTCACCGAAGGGAGAGGTCACATTGAAATTGTGGGTATCGGCACATCAGCTTGATTTGAGGTGTGCCATCCAAAATTTCCATCGATATATCGGCCAAGGATCTCAAGCGGTTGCTGACGAACAAGGTCCTTCCGATAGGCGTGGCATGTAGAGCCTTTCATCGGGAAGACTCATGAGATCGGGGAGGCTATCTTCATGATGGTCGATGAATTATGTCTGACCAATAGGAGTCTTTAATGAGGGAAGGTCTGTCAGGTACAAATGTCAGAGTCAGGGTGTTCCAAAAGGCAATAAGAGGGGTTGCATGTTCTTCTTCTCCATATAGGCTTGTACTGAGGTTGGTCGGCAGGATCCACCTAGGAGATTTCACATGCCCCTTGGGAGTTATTGCTTTAGTGTGGGACACTGGTCTCTTCGCTACCCAAATGGTAACGGTCATTTCTATATATTTTTTCTCTCAAATGGCTGCTCAGCAGAAGTACTCTCTCCCACAGCACCCCATGAAGATTTGATCTTCTGTCAGGCTTCAGCAGTGTTGAATACTCTTCCTTCCATTCTTCCAACCACCTCGATGGACGCTCTTTTGCACGGCAAGTTTTTAATGCTCCAGCTATTGTGCCTCTAGTGACAGTGGTCTAAGCTGGCTTGGGTGCTTAGGCCTCTTTAGATAGGGGCTTTTGAGCCGTTTTGGTGTTTCTTTTGGCCGTTGGAGGGCCCCTTTTGTTTTTGCAGCCATCTCTGGCCTAGACTTTGAATATGTTATTTTGTACTTTTGATATTATTTTAATTTATGGGTGGTCTCCACCTTTTTCTTTAAAAAAAAAAAAAGATTACTACAACCAAAGACATATATTTTTAACAGTAACTTTAATTTTGTAGCTCTAACTTAATTATATAGTTTGTTGCAGGGAACTGGCTCTCCTAGTCAGATTGGGTGGGCCATTGTTCAGAACAGCTATTCTTAAATATCATCCATTTCTTCTAAATATCATCTACTTCTACAGTGAAAGTTCTGACATGGAAGTATCCCCACTCGTCTCTTCCACTCTGTCCCCCATTCCTTCAACCAGTCTTAACCACTTGAAATTAAGCATCCACTTACTACATTACTGTATAACTTTCAAATTTAACACTTTAAACTTTAATAGGTTTGTCTATTTTTTTATCTCCTTAGATGGAAAAGCCCATAACTACTAACACATTTTTTGATTTATTTTTTCATTTATCCCGCTGCCTGTTATTCTCTTCATCGCCATTGATAGTTCTTGTTATTGGTATACTTTATTGCATGTGGGATTTCTTGTTGTAAATAATACAATGTTAAGTTTGATAAGACTGTATTGGTATTAATATTTTGAAAATGATGGACACCAAACATATACAGAAGGAATTGATAATCTAAACAAGTTCATCTGGAATTATAACTTATTTATCAAAACTTATTAAATAAGTGATTTGTACCAAATATTGGCCTGCATCTGCTATTCCCTTTGGAAGGATAAGATGTGTGGTGAATGTTATGGGGGGTTGTTCAGGCGTTTGTGACAATGCTTTCAAGGAGGACAATGTTTTGTGGAGTGAGGACCAAGTTCAGGTTTCTCTTTCTCTCTGTTCTGTAGAGTACTACGAGAAACTTGGCTCTTTCACAACTGGGTCCTGCCACAAATTATCAACAGCTATTCTTAGTATTCCCCCTTTTCTATAGCTTATTTGGCTAACTGCTATGACAACACTAGGTTGGATATTATATTGTAAAGCTGGACATGGTTTTTTTTTGCTAATATCTGGTTAGAACTCAGTATGATTGTTCAAGAATTATGGCAATCTGTGAGTAGTTTCTTAGAACACTGGAGAAGTTTACTTCTAGTTGTCTCTGAAGGGAATGTTGATGGGCCTGGAATAAGGCATTGTTTAAGATAATAAAGAATTTGAACACAGCTGTGGATGCAGAATGTAGATCTATCCAAACTCAATGCCTAGACAAAGCATTATCATTTAAGTATTAAAGTCTTAACCAGACACGGCTAATATATGTCTTAAATGCATTATCAAAACTTATTCTTCTCTCTTGTTTAGATAATTCTAGAATAAGTGATTAAATCATTCATCTAAACAAGTTCATCTGGACTTATTTATAAAATCACTTATTTATCAAAACTTATTAAATTATAGTGTTATTTAATAATCACTTATTTAGAATTTTTGAAGTAAGTCCAGATGAATGCCTATGAATTTAAAAATTACTTATTCTACTCTCTTGTTTAGATCTGCATCTATGGAACTAATCTCCAAGACTATGAAAATGATCTTAGACATGGAATCTATCTTAGGCCAGCTGAAATGAATTGCTAGGAAGTGATTGTTTCTCACAAGTTCAACTCACCTTGATATGTGAAATACAATAAGGAAATTGGTAGTGCTTACAACAAGCATTGAGGAATTTGCTAATTTGTAAAGATCATGTTCTCATTAGTCAAGCCCCTAGGTGGACCTTGTTGGCAGAAAAAACAAGGGGAGAGCAGAGGAGGCAGAAAACAAACCACCAAGAAAACAAAAGCTACAACAATGTATGATGGACAGCATAAAACAATTACACAGAAGAGAGAGAGACAGATGACAGCAATATATCTTTCTATATATTCCTCTATTCTAGATTACATTCAAACTTCAATGCACATTACAAATTCAGAGCTGCTGCTCTATTTTCCTTAACTGCCCCAATCACTGGAGCTGCAAACTGTATTCGGAGCTGCCTGTGCGAACTCCGTAGCTGCCTTACTGTTGCTACTGCAACATTCCTCTCTCTACTGTTCTCTTTGATATTCTTCTGCTACTACATGTTAACTCATGCTCTCGTATGGTCAACACACTTTTCCCTCTCTTTTGTCTCTTGTAACATACCCAGCAAAAATAGGCGCTCACCCTCTTTCAAATTCAAATTCACCTACCTTATTAACTTCTGGCAGGAGCAAACGGTGCGGGGGAGATTTGAGGGGATCCCAACCCTGAAGTCAGGTGTCAATTTACAAATTTCATTCTGGAATGGATCTCTAGAGATATACATTTGCCTTTGCCTTTCCGGAGCAGATCTCCGGAGCTCTTTCTGCCATGTTGCAACATCTCCAGAGCTCTTCTCTACATCTCCGGAGTACCCTGTCTGCATCTCCGAAGCTGACTTCCTATTTCTGCGTCTCCAGAGCAGACTCTCTGTATCTCCGGAGTTTCTCTAGAGCTGCGCATACATTCCAGAGTTAGATCTTTGGAGCTCTCCTACTGTCTTTCCAGATCTGAACCTCCAGAGCTATCTTCTTTGTAGGACTGCACACCTCTGTAGCTATCCTCTTTCTGGGGCTACACACCTCCGGAGCTGTCCACAATGCCTAGCCTATCCCTTAGGCATTCAAACGAATCTTTCGGCAATGCCTTTGTGAAAATGTCAGCGAGCTGCTGCTCAAATCTATAATACTGCAACTCAATCTCTCCTCATTCTACCAACTCCCTTATGAAGTGATAACGGATCTCAATGTGCTTGCTTCATCCGTGGAAGACTGGATTCTTCGTCAGGGCTATTGATGAAATATTGTCACAATGAATGGTTGTACCATCTTGCTATTCATACAAGTCTGCAAGGATTCTCCTCAGCCAAATAGCCTGACAAGCTGCTGCATTTGCTACAATATACTTAACTTCTATTGTAGAGAGAGAAACAATGGGATGCTTCTTGGATGACCATGATATCACGCCTGATCCCATGTGAAATACATAGCCGGATGTGCTCTTCCGGTCATCTACATTTCCTGCCCAATCACTGTCCATGAAACCGGCAAACTTAAACTCATCAGAAACATCATACAAAATGCCATAACCTGTTATGCCATTGACATACCTCAGGATCCTCTTTCCTCCTTGCCAATGTGTGTCCTTAGGCTTCTCCATAAACCTAGAAATTAGGCCTAGTTGCTGTCAAGTACATGAGGCTTCCAACCATGCTCTTGTAGAGGGTTGGGTTTACTTCCCTGCTACTATCCTCTTTACTCAACTTCAGACTTGTGGCTGTTGGTGTTGGGGTAGGTTTACTGTTCTCCATTTTAAACCTCTTCACAATCTATTTGGCATACTTAGTTTGCGAAATAAATATGCCATGCTCTGTTTGCTTAACCTCAATGCCGAGGAAAAACTTTAGCAGACCTAAGTCTATCATCTCAAACTCATTCTTCATTGCCTCTTTGAAATCAGCAATGAAAAGATCACTATTGCCAGTAAAAATTAGATCATCTACATACAAAACAATAATCAAAATTTTACATTTAACTGCTTTGATGTAGAGAGTGGGCTCACTGCTGCTTTTGCTAAAGCCATTGCTCAACAAATATGAGTCAATCCTATTGTACCATGCCCTAGGTGCTTGTTTCAACCCATAGAGGGCTTTCCGGAGCCTGTATACTTTGTCCTCTTGCCCTGGGACTTCATAGCCAGGTGGCTGCTCCACATACACTTCCTCTTTCAGCACTCCGTTCAGGAAGGCTAACTTTACATCCATCTAAAATACCTTTCACTTGTGTTGGGCTGCAATTGCTATGACTGCCCAAACTATTTCTAGCCTTCCAACTAGTGCATAGGTCTCATCATAATCTCTTCCAGGCTGTTGTTTGTACCCTTTGACAACTAGCCTTGCCTTATGTCTTTCTACTTTTCCTTCAGCAGTAGACTTGGTCTTATAGACCCACTTAACTCCAATCACTTGTTTACCCTTAGGTAAATCAGTTAGCTGCCATGTGTGATTCCTCACTGTGGCATCCAATTCTTCATCCATGGCCTTACACCATTTTTCTTCTTTCACAACTTCTTCAAAGTAGATTGGATCAGTAGAAGAAAACAATGCAAAATTCAAATCTTCATCATCATCAGCATACCTTGTGCTGTCATAAATCTCCTTCACACTCTTTGTCCTCTGTGGGATCATTGATGCGAGTGTGGGGTCTGAATTGCCTCCGGAGCTACTGCTATTACCTCTGGAGCTATTGTTCTGATGACCTCCGGAGCTGCAGTTATAACGTCCTCCGGAGCTGCTATTCTCTGAAGTTGCAGACCTCTGGAGCTGTTGATCTCCAGAGCTGCAATGTTGCTGTCTACCTCCGGAGCTACTTTGTTGAACATCTCCGGAGCTATTGTTTTCTAGTGCTCTACGGTAGTTTCTCCCCGAACTGCTGCTCTCCGTAGCTCCTCCGGAGTTGCTGTCCTCCGGAGCTTCTTCATCTTCAAGGGGTATTGTGACTGAAATACCTACAGTGCTGTCCACCGTTCCATCCCATGCTTCATTCTCAATGAACTCAACATCCCTGCTTATCACAAGTTTTTTGGTGATGGGATTATACAGCCTATAGGCTTGTGATTCTTCACTATAGCCTAGAAAGATACATTTCTCACCTTTATCATCAAATTTCTGCCTTTTCTCTTTAGGCACGAATGTATATGCCACACACCCAAAGATTCTTAGGTGCTCAATAGTCCATTTGTTGTTTGCCCACGCCTCTTGTGGAATCCAATCACGTACGGCCTTTGTAGGACACCTATTCAATAGGTAGGCCGCGGTTGCTACAGCTTCACCTCAATAATCATTTGACAGTCCCTTTGCCTTCAACATGCTTGCTGCCATCTCTGTGATGGTTCTGTTTTTCCTTTCAGCAACTCCATTCTACTGTGGAGTATACCTTGTTGTGAACTGTTTATGAATGCCTTCATACTTGCAGAAATTCAGAAATTGTTTGGAGATATACTCTCCCCCTCTATCTGTTCTTAGGGCCTTGATATAGCGGCCACTCTGCTTTTCAGCTGATGCCTTAAACTCTTTGAATCTCTCAAAGGCCTCTGATTTATTTTTCAAGAAATAAATCCATATTTTTCTGCTGTAGTCATCAATGAAGGTCATGAAATATACATTCCCACCTAATGTGGGGGTCTTCATAGGGCCACATAAATCTGAATGCACCAACTCCAAAGGTGCTCTTGCCCTCCTAGAATGTCCTGATTGAAAGAGTTGTCTATGCTGCTTTCCTAGAATGTAGGCTTGACATTTTCCATCGGGCTCTACAATGTTTGGTAGCCCTCTAACCATGCCTTTCCTAGACAATAAACTCAAACTAGAAAAGCTTAACTACCCATACCTCAAATGCCAGAGTTTGGATGGGTCTTTTATGACTATCCTGAAGGATGTTTGTTGTCCCACTGCAGTGAGCGCCAGAGATAGTGCAGGAAACTATGCTAGAGATAGCGTCGGAGTTATCGCCGGAGATGGCGTCAGAGTCAGTAACAGAGGAAACATTCTGTTCCTCGTCATCTGCACTGCTACAATGACTTTCTTGCAGCCTCCTCTATCAAATATAGTGCACCCTCCATTTTCCATTAGGATTCTATAACTGTTTTGGACCATCTGTCCAATGCTTAATAGGTTATGCTTTATGCCAGGGGCATAATAAACATCATGGATCTGCATTTTCTCACCTTGCTTGCTAAGGACTGTGATGATGCCTCTTCCTATGACAAGAACCTTTTGGTTGTTCCCCATCATGATTTCAGACTTGACATTTTTGTCAATGGAGGCAAACAAGTTTTCATTACCACTCATGTGGTTGCTACACCCGCTCTCCAAATACCAGACTTTAGGGCTGCTCTTCTCAGCAAGGTTGCACACTATAAATACCTTAGACTGTTTCTCATTTTCAGCCCTATTCTCATTTGTTACATTTGCATTTTGGCCTCCATGGTCTTGTTGTTTCTTTCTACACTCACTAGCATAATGGCCAAACTTATGACAGTAATAGCATTGAATATTACTTTTGTCATACCTTTGATTAGAACTGCTATTCTTCTTCATTCCTTGATAGCTTGGTTGTGAGGTGCTTGCCTCTTCTTGGCTGTTTGAAACTCCTCTTCCAGAGTTGCTTCTTCCTCTACCTCCTTGACCTTTACCTCTGCTATTTCTTCCTCTTCCCTGACCTCTTGCATTGGTTTGAGCCTTAAAGGCTTGCTCAAGGGAAGGAGCGGATCTATTCAACCACTGATCATGGCTTTGTAGAGAGCCCATCAACTCATCCACTATCATCTTGGAGAGATCCTTTGTCTCTTCAATGGTTATCACAATAGGGTCAAATCTAGAAGGTAGGCTCCTTAGGATTTTCTCAACAATCCTTTGATCATCCATGGTTTCTCCATTTATCCTCAACTAATTCAGCATGGTAGAAACCCTGGTGTGAAAGTCTGAAATAGACTCACTCTCCTTCATCTGAAGCATCTCAAAATCTCTTCTAAACAGCTGGAGCTTGACTGACCTCACTTTGTTAGTTCCCTTATAACTGTTCTGCAATATCTCCCAAGCCTGCTTTGAGTAGTTTGCTGCTGCAATGCAGGGGAAAATAGCCTCTGTCAAGGCTGCCTCAACTAGACTGAGGGCTTTTGCATCTTTCATCCTAGTTTCCTTCAACTAGTTTCTTTGAGCATTTGTTAGGGCTGCATAGGCTGCTGGGTCTGTGGTGTCAGTGAACCCATTAGTGACCAAATCCCATAGGTCATTCGCAACCAGAATGGTCTTCATCTTCTTAGACCAAATATCATAGTTCTTCCCATCAAAGTTCGGTGGTTGTTGCCATCCTTTGCTATCGCCACCTGCCATGCTTCTCAAATCTGAGAAGGCTAAAGATGTCTAGACAAACTAGGAACAAACAATGAAGCTGAAGTCTGGGCCCTTGTTCATGGTATTTAGCTGGCCATTGCTTGGGATGTTAAAGATGTCTAGATCGAGGGGGACTCCCTTATTATTATCAATGCTTTGAAGTCCAAGGGTTCTTATAACTGGAAGGTCAATTACATTTTGCAGCAAGCTGTCTCTTCCATAGCAAATTTTGATAACTACCTTATTTCACATATTTACAGAGAGGGAAATCAGGTGGCAGACACCTTAGCAAATTTAGCTATTGATCAATTATCAGACACGGAGCTCTTCTTTCTAGGTCAACGTGATCTACCTTGTCAGCTAGTGAACACACTGAAATATGATATGGAAGGATTGAGGGCAAATAAGGGGGATGTTTCTCTCCTAAAAAATGATAGCTTCTCATCTGAATGTTAAGGGCAAAGTGCCATATCATGCCCCATTAGGAGCTAAGTCTGTGAGGATGGATTATGGGAGCGATGACCCAAGGTGGTCTCAGTTTTTTGCTTGTGGATCTGAGTTTCTATGTAGCTATTTGGGGTGGAGGAGATAGTGCAGGTGCACATCGAGATCTATGTTTCAGGAGGATCCCATGCTTATTCTATTGTGTCTAAAGTGCCATAGGTGTGAAATAGCCCTTGGGGAAACCTCATGAAGTTACACTGACAGAAGGAACATCGGTGTTGAATGGCCCAAGTCCCGTCATAGTCACATAGTGCATCGGTTTATCAATAAAAGATGTTAGGTCTTGCCGATGTTGGAGACACATCGACGATGTTTGTCATCGGCATATCAGAAGGCTATTATAAGAGGTCACCGAAGGGAGAGGTCACACTGAAATTGTGGGTATCGGCACATCGGCTTGATTTGAGGTGTGCGGTCCAAAAGTGCCATTGGTATATCGGCCAAGGATCTCAAGCGGTTACCGACGAACAGGGTCCTTCCGATAGGCGCGGCATGTAGAGCCTTTCATCGGGAAGACTCGTGAGATCAGGGAGGCTATCTTCATGATGGTCGATGAAGTATGTCTGACCGATAGGAGTCTTTAACGAGGGAAGGTCTGTCAGGTACAAATGTCAGAGTCAGGGTGTTCCGAAAGGCAATCAGAGGGATGCCGTGTTCTTCTTCTCCATATAGGCTTGTACTGAGGTTGGTCGGCAGGATCCACCTAGGAGAATCCACATGCACCTTGGGAATTATTACTTTAGTGTGGGACACTGGTCTCTTCGCTACCCAAATGGTAACGGTCATTTCTGTATATTTTTTCTCTCAAATGGCTGCTCAGCAGAAGTACTCTCTCCCACGGCACCCCATGAAGATTTGATCTTCTGTCAGGCTTCAGCAGTGTTGAATACTCTTCCTTCCATTCTTCCAACCACCTGGATGGATGCTCTTTTGCACGGCAAGTTTTTAATGCGCCAGCTGTTGTGCCTCTAGTGACAGTGGTCTAAGCTGGCTTGGGTGCTTAGGCATCTTTAGACAAGGGCTTTTGAGCCGTTTTGGTGTTTCTTTTGGCTGTTGGAGGGCTCCTTTTGTTTTTGCAGCCATCTCTGGCCTAGACTTTGAATATGTTATTTTGTACTTTTGATATTATTTTAATTTATGGGTGGTCTCCACCTTTTTCTTTAAAAAAAAAAAAAAAGATTACTACAACCAAAGACATATATTTTTAACTGTAACTTTAATTTTGTAGCTCTAACTTAATTATATAATTTGTTGTAGGGAACCGGCTCTCCTAGTCGGATTGGGTGGGCCATTGTCCCCACTTGTCTCTTCCACTCCATCCCTCATTCCTTCAGCTAGTCTAAACCACTTGAAGTTAAGCATTCACTAACTGCATTACTGTATAACTTTCAAATTTAACACTTTAAACTTTAATAGGTTTTTCTATTTTTTTTATCGCCTTAGATGGAAAAGCTCATAACTACTAACACATTTTTTGATTTATTTTTTCATTTATCCCGCTGCCTGTTATTCTCTTCATCGCCATTGATAGTTCTTGTTATTGGTATACTTTATTGCATGTGGGATTTCTTGCTGTAAATAATACAGTGTTAAGTTTGATAAAACTGTATTGGTATTAATATTTTGAAAACGGTGGACACCAAACATATACAGAAGGAATTGATAATCTAAACAAGTTCATCTGGAATTATAACTTATTTATCAAAACTTATTAAATAAGTGATTTGCACCAAATATTGGCCTGCATCTGCTATTCCCTTTGGAAGGATAAGATGTGTGGTGAATGTTATGGGGGGTTGTTCAGGCGTTTGTGACAATGCTTTCAAGCAGGATAATGTTTTGTGGAGTGAGGACCAAGTTCATCTTTCTCTTTCTCTCTTTTCTGTAGCGTACTACGAGAAACTTGGCTCTTTCACAAGTGGGTCCTGCCACAAATTATCAGCAGCTATTCTTAGTATTCCCCCTTTTCTATAGCTTATTTGGCTAACTGCTATGACAACACTAGGTTGGATATTATAATGTAAAGCTGGACATGGTATTTTTTTTTTGCTAATATCTGGTTAGAACTCAGTATGATTGTTCAAGAATTATGGCAATCTGTGAGTAGTTTCTTAGAACATTGGAGAAGTTTACTTCTAGTTGTCTCTGAAGGGAATGTTGATGGGCTTGGAATAAGGCATTGTTTAAGATAATAAAGAATTTGAACACAGCTGTGGATGCAGAATGTAGATCTATCCAAACTCAGTACCCAGACAAAGCATGATCATTTAAGTATTAAAGTCTTAACCAGACATGGCTAATATATGTCTTAAATGCATTATCAAAACTTATTCTTCTCTCTTGTTTATATAATTCTAGAATAAGTGATTAAATCATTCATCTAAACAAGTTCATCTGGACTTATTTACAAAATCATTTATTTATCAAAACTTATTAAATTATAATCTTATTTAATAATCACTTATTTAGAATTTATTGAAGTAAGTCCAGATGAATGCCTATGAATTTAAAAATCACTTATTCTACTCTCTTGTTTAGATCTGCATCTACGGAACTAATCTCCAAGACTATGAAAATAATCTTAGACATGGAATCTATCTTAGGCCAGCTGAAATGAACTGCTAGGAAGTGATTGTTTCTCACAAGTTCAACTCACCTTGATATGTGAAATACAATAAGGAAATTGGTAGTGCTTACAATCAGCATTGAGGAATTTGCTAATTTGTAAAGATCATGTTCTCTTTAATCAAGCCCCTAGGTGGACCCATTCAATGACGATGAACCTAAATTAAAGATAGTAGGCTAACATTCAATACTCCTAAGATGATAATGCAAGTTGATAATGATCTTCTAATGATTCATAGGTCCTTTCAAAATGAATGAATGAATGTCTTTAAATACAATAACAAAGCAGATAAATCAATGCAAACGTGTGTTAGGTTGACTCAGAATTGCTAGTAGGAGGGAGTTGGCAAGATTTTATTTGAATCTTGAATTTAAAAGATTAGGGTTAAGATCCATGGTCTTGTGAAAATGACATGGATCAATTTGGCACCTACAAATTGGATACAAGATGGGAAATGGAAGGTCTAGGGATCATGATAAATTTTTGGGCATGTGGGGTGGTGTGAGTAGAATAAGATATTATAGACTTTTTATTGCATAAAGAACACTCTAATTGAAGTGGGCCCAAAACATAAGGCAAAATTACATGAGCATGTGATTTTCACTACTACATTTTGTCCCCCACTTTGATGTGCAGGCAAACTACCAAGAGGATACATGTCAAATAAAACAAGCACTCAAAATGAAAATTGAATATTTTTAAAACACACAAAGGACATTGGTGTGCTCAAAGGATACATATATGATTGACCAATATTGAATTCTCCTTGTACTAGTGCTCCATCAAAAACTTGCAAAACAAAAATGCAATGAATAACATCTATTCCACATTTGAAATAGGCACTAACTATATAACTTGATTGAATTCTCCTTGGATTATATTTGGTTCCTTGGTTGAAAAGGACAATTTTTCTCTTAACTTTTGTGGCATGTAGGCAATTGATCACACAAGACCTAATAAAAAAATGATGTAAAAAATTGAGACTTGTAAAATGAATTTAAATGCTATCATAACAAATGAACATGTTTAGATTCTACTTGTTACCTTGAATCATCTTAGTATCCTTTGCTCTATCTATAAAGGTATACAAAGGCTACTCCATGGTAAATGTGTTTAGAGAAATTCCTTGCAATCCCTTTTAGTTAAGGCTTTAGCAAAAAACTTCATAGTTTCTTGAGTTTCATTTAAAGGTACCACAATCTTAAACACTCTTAACACTTAATTGTACAAACATATGTTCCATATAATATTGTAATTATGTGAAAACTAAAATTAGTTCTTAGCTAAACAAAAGAGCTTATAAAATTGTTGTGGTTAACATAATAGTTATTTACATGGAGATGGATGAGAACTTATACAACCATCGTGGTTAACTTGGAGATGGTTAACCTATTAAGGTAAAGTTTGATGTTGTTTTGCACACACTAGGCAATATTAATCAGTAATGGTTATGAATGACTTGAATCATTTGATCAGAGTGACTTGGAATAATCTTTTTATGAGCCTATGATGTTAAAATTCTACTTGACAAGACATTACTATTGTAGTAAGAAAGTAGGGGTATAATTTGTTGACAAGAATGATTGTAAATATATGTGACTTATTCTAGTTCACATCACTTATTAGTGCCCCATTTACTAATTTCACACATATACTTTCACATTGCAAGTCTCACATATATTACCAATTTCATAGGTATACAATATATTCTTTATGTTACTAAATGCATTATGGTAGATGCTTTATCAAAATGAT
Organism: Cunninghamia lanceolata; assembly: GCA_027924645.1. Lineage (NCBI taxonomy): Eukaryota > Viridiplantae > Streptophyta > Pinopsida > Cupressales > Cupressaceae > Cunninghamia > Cunninghamia lanceolata. The sequence continues at coordinate 1,451,233 of BSBN01001266.1, read as the reverse complement.
CTGTTGTCCTATAGGAGCACATAATTAGAAATAAGACATGAGATGGATGATGTGGGCAATGATAACACTTGGATGAAAGAGATATTCGATAATTCCTCACACATTGTATGTATTTAAAGACCAAGTCGCTTTGTTGTTGTTGTTAGTGGAAAATGTGAACAATAGTAATAAACAACTAATCATCCAATAACTCAATGGAAATTGATGTAAACACAAGTAAACCAAGAATATACCTTCGAAGACTATTTTACCTCTATGCTTCCATTGTTCGCCTATCTCTTCTTGATCTTGATGGTAATGGAGCTCTTAGAAGTGTGCACTTCCTTGCTATTGAAGATGACAAGAGTAGAGCAGCTGTGTTATGGAATGTGCAATGGACACTAAACTACAATGCAACTATAACAAAGATGGGTTGATGGAGACATGATGATGATAATGGATTTGTAATACAAATGCAATGAAGCTGATTTTGCCAAAGGCACACTGGTATGATTCTTGCAGAGTAAGATTATGAATGCTTGAGTGTATACAAATGGGTATAAAGAGATTGCTTATATAGGCTGAGAGAAGACCAAATCCAAGTGTCAATAGATCCATGACTAGAGGAATTACCTGTGATGTGTACGGTTGAGAAAAGCTTGAGGGAATGTGTGCAAATCAGTGGAGGACAAGTGTCCAAGCCTTCTTCATGAGTTATGTGAGATAACAGAATAGATTGAAGAGTTAACTAAGATGATTGATCAGTTAACTAGGTTGATTGGGGAGTCAACAGAATAGATTGATTAGTGAACTCAATTGACTAATTAGTTAACTAATTTGATTGATGAGTTAACTAATTTGACTGGAGGAGAAATAGGACATGTGGGTGAAGGAATATTAGCTAATTAAATATTAAAATATTTAATTATGTGTGCAACATGGTGAGGTGGATTTATGACATTAGGACTTTGGGATAGAGGAAATTAGGATTAATTAAATAATTTAGAATTATTTAATTATGTGGGACATTTGAAGAATTAGGGAATTTAATTAAATAAATTGATTTTATTTAATTATTGGAGGGATGTGAATCATTTAAATAAATTAGAATATCTATTTAATTGATAGGAGAATGAGAATTAAAATAAATATTAAAATATTTATTTAATTCGACTTGAGCTAATTTTAGGTGTATATATTTTGCCCCTCTTTGATGCAATGTGTTTTATCACGTTGTTTCAAAGAATAAAAGATTTTTGTGATTGATACATGCCCCAGTTTGCCCCTAGTATAGGTTATGATGTTAGGATGCCCCTTCAGGAGATTGGACGGGAAGAATGTGATGACGGGATGACTAACAATCTCATGATGAGACAGGCTGAATGATAGGTTAGGGTGAAGAAAATGTAGGACCTAGAAGAAAGACTATGTGAAAAATCATGCCCTAGCATGGACAAGGTCAAGCACCTCTCATTAGGGTTCCATGTGCTATATATAGGAGTTTGGGTTCATAGTTCACTCATTTGTACACTTGCCTTTGAGAGAGATCCTAGTGGAGAGCAGAGCCATTTGAACATAGAGTAGTTAGTGAAGATGCAACAGTTTCCTTTTGAGCTTCATTGATTCGAGCGGATCTGACATTTCAACCATCTAGCAGACTATAGGCCGTCGGTAAGTACTACTTCATTTATAGGCTAGGGTCATTAATGCTAGCAATAAATGTAGGCCAAAGATTTAGGTTTTATATGCGCTGAAAGGTAGAATTGTTCATATGATGCACGATACTGCGCATATGATGCGATTCTACACATATGATGCTAGAATCAGCGCATATGCGATTGTTTCGTGTTTGATGCTTATTCCAGTGTAACTGAAGTCTTGCTGCACATACAATTTTTATTGCGCATTTAACATGTTTCTGCACAAACAAGTTTATGTTGCGCATCTAACAAACAGTCTTGCATGTTCAAAATAAAGTGGTGCATATGAGTTTATTCTGTGCATCTAACATGCAGAACTGCACAAATGATTTTGGTTTATCAAAAACACTTATAAATTTGATGAGGTTGACTGCGCGATTGATGCTGGTCAATTGATAGGTCATCTTTGAGATTGATAGAATCTCCAGAGAGATGATAGGATTGCTTTCCTATTGAAATAAATAAGTTTTTGATGTTGGATAGATAGACTTGTAGTTTAGTTGTTTTTGATTGACAAATGTGTGCTTATTTGCTTGTAGGACTTAGATGATGTCCTCATGTTGAGGGAGCGGTTTCCAATTACCCAGATGTTGAGGCCTTATCTTACGGAGACTGATCTTTTGGTTATTGGATTGGAGGCCAATCTCAGCATGCTGACTGCTCTGGTTGAGAGATTTCATAGTGAGGACAGGACTTTTCACCTTCCCACTGGGGAGATTACAGTGACTCTAGAGGATGTTCACAGGATTCTGCACATACCGATTGATGGAGAGCTCGTTGAGTATGAGCTGCAAACTAGGGCAGGATTGGATGAGTGCTGACATGTTTTTGATGAGAATGAGATCAAGGGCACTAAGATCAGTTGGTCTGATATGTTGGCTTATTATGAGACACTTTCTTCAGTTGTGGCAGGGTTGATCGGAGGGATTGTGTGCCCCAACAGATGGTCATGTGGATTTGTAGTTGGATGGGGTTAGGTGCTAGAGCAGATTACCACAGAGGGTACCAAAATATGCCTGGGGTGTTTGTATCCTTGCTCACCTGTATCATGATTTGCACTAGTTTGTGTATGATGGCTTTTCTAGCTTGGCTTGTGGGGTTTCACTATTATAGATATGGGCCTGGACTCATATAGCCATCACTCGTCCTATTGGCATTGGCACTCAGGGGAGGGATCAACCTTACTTGTACATGTTTCAGGATAGCCTTTCCCAACCCAAGCTAGAAAAGTTAGAGTATTGGAGACATGCCTTCGACAATGTAGACAGAGTTGAGTGACGACCATACTTGGATTGCGAGGTATGGGATGATGATGCATCGAAACTTCTATTTTGTTTTCAGATGAGATAGCTTATAGGGAGGACACCCTATATTTTGGAGAGACACATTGTATCACATGTGTACAGGCAGTTTGTCAGAATCCAGGGGATGCCCCAAGGTAATGCCATATCTGCCCGTACGCACAAGGAGAGGACACGATGGGGACCCAACCCATCAAATGAGACAACTCATGATGAGCTTCTACACATTCCATATAAGCCTTGGTTGATGCATAGGGTAGTGGCAGATGTAGGCATGACATAGGACTATTTTCACTAGTTTGCAACACATCTTTTCCCACGCTACTTTGGACTAGGAGAGCGAGCCCTAATTTTGGATGATCGGGAGGAGGATGATGAGGGGCCATGGAGGTGACCTAGGAGACATAGAGGATGGGGAGGCAGACATGACCGAGGTGGGGATGATGGTGGTGGCAGAGGAGGAGGACGTCATGATGGTGGTGGTAGCGGTGGAGGAGGAGGTTAGCCTCCAGTGCAGCCATAGGGACAGGGGCCAAATGATGGGGTGATAGCAGGGTTACGAGCTTAGCTGGCTCAGGCACAGTCTATGCTAGGACAAAAATAGGGACATATAGGGTAGATGCAGGCCCAGATTACACAGCTACAGAGTGATCTACAGACCACTCAACTAGAGAGAGACACAACTATTCAGAGGTATGGGAGGGCGGAGGCACTCTTAGTGCAAGTTCAACAGATTGCTGGACACAGTCTCACTAGCTAGATGGTTACAGAGATAGTTAGGGTAGGTTAGGAGATGTTCTACTGGAGGTCCCTTTACGAGTAGGTTGTACCACCAGAGTGCAGGGTAGGTAGCTACCAACCTAGTTATTGTAGCAGGTCACAGTGGGCACTTGCAAAGAGCGGTGAGGTGATGGGACCTCCCAGACCACCAGGAGGGGGTGCACAAGGGACAAGGACATTAGGTGGGGGAGGAGGAGGTATCTCACCGCCACATCTAGTACCATCAAGGGGGAGCCATTCCTAGCTGTTTTGAGACATGTATTAGTGTTAGTACCTTTATTTGGACATGTATACACCACTTCGGTTTGGACACTTCGAGATGTATTGTTATTTTGACATCATTATATACTTGGACACTTTTATTCATTTTGATGATGATTATATGATATCATAATTTGACTGACTATGATTATGATCTACTATGATGGACATGACTTACATTATGATGTTATGATATGCCATGCTTATAGATGACCTATGCGGTTTATGACTCTAATCTATATGTTTATGTTTATGCACTGGACATGATGATCTATATGATGACTTTACATGATTATGATTGTACGTGACATGTCTAACATGTTTATTAGATTCTATGATGCACTTTATGTTTATGCAACATGATGTTTTTATGAGCTATATGATGGATATGATGACCTATATGCATGTTTATGATCCTATATTTTTACATTCTATGATGATCTAATGCAAATAGTGTGATAACTTAGATGTTTACTTATGTCGTTTGCCATAGTTTTATTTGTAGATGATGAACTAATATGCAAATGTGATGATAGCTATGTTTTTGTGAGATTTTTAGTTAATGTAATGTTATGGTGACTTATGCATCTAAATGACAACATTATATGCAAAACATGATCTAAATATTTATTACCATTAATGCAATGTATGTGATGATACTATATGATGACACACCTATTCATGACATGCAAATGAATTGTTTTTGTTATTCCAAGTATACTCAATCTTAATTATTATCACTGGGAATTGCACCCGTATGCAAGGCTGGTAAAGCACTACAATTCTGTGTAACATGGGACTAATCTCAGGTTGTGGGTGCCCTATGACAAGATCAGACCTCCAAATTATGGTTTGGTTCCCTTTAAATGTTCTATTGAGATGTATGTTTTTACTATTTGGGAAAAGGGAAGAAAGAACTAAAAGAATGTTTAAAGGTAAAAATTGGTGATGCACCTGATTTGGATAAAAACAATGCAATCTGATCCATAATGTTTGCTCAGAAGTCTGACTCTTACAAAATCTAAACTTGGCATAAATATCACAAAAGTGATTCTAAGGAAGGTTTGAAAACAGGTTTTTATGAAGGAAATGTTTTTTTTCACAACACAAAAAGACTATTTCTGGTTAACACAACCTAAGACATGTGATGAATATATGCTTTAATGCTGTGAAAAAGGAGGTGAGACAATAATTTTAAAGGTTTAATAATAAAACACAACAAAATTTCATCAAAATCACTTCAATAATCAACACTAAAGGAAATGTAATTCAACTGATCTGAAATAAATAAAGGAAAGCTCTGTAAAGAAGACAAAAGTATAACCTGTAACTTGTCGATCTCTCAATAAAAATGTAAAAAAAGTGAGCTATAAGAATTCTCCAAATTGCCTGAATCAGAATGAGAATCAAGAACTAGCAAAAACAAACTTTTTCTTTACAATATATAAGTTTGCTCTCTCCAAGAGGCATGCAAAAATATGGACTTGTAAATAACTACCTTTAAAAATAATCACTCCTGAGCAACCTCTAAAATCCTCACAAATAGGGCCTAAAACTGCCACAAATTGAGCAAAAAATAGCTCCAATTTGGGCCTCTCCATATGCTTGACCAAAAAGTTGACCAAGGACCCTAAAAATACTCCTAAAAGTCATGCAAAACCTCCTATGTGGCCTAGTTAACTCAACTAATCAATTTGTATGATTTTGCATGAGCAAAATAGATTGCAAGCAAATAATAAAGTAATAGAAAATTACTTTATTATTGGTTACAATTTGTTCTATTTTTGATTTTACAACTAGTGAAAAATAATGAAGTAATTTGGAAAATATCACTTTATTATTTATTTACAATTAATGACTTTGTAAAATCGTGCATGACAAGAAGAAAAAAAAAATCACTCTTTATCACTCCAATTACACTTGCCTATTTTGCATGATATGAGCACAAATAGGACTTAGAAGAAAACTAAAACTCCTTATATCTCCATGTGAGAAAATATCCCTATTTTACATGATTCAACTACACATTAAGGCAAAATTTTATCCTTATCACTCCAAGATCAATGAGAAAACATTTATCTTCCTCTGCAAGATAAATAAAAAATCTTAGTCACTCCATGCATTATGACACTCCATGCACCAAACAATATGCATAACATCCTTATGACCCCCCTTTGATGCCTTAGTGTGCATATATATCATTACATTTTCTAAACCACCTTATATCTCCATGTGCAACTTAAAGTTAAGAATGGAAAAAATCAACTCCATGACTCCATCACTGCAAAATCATATACTGCCACCATTATACTTCCATCATGCATAATTGCTTACCTTGGAAAACTCCATACACAGCCTCATGCATGCCATGTTAAAAATCACACCCTCCTGGATTTGTTAGCCACCATGCATAATGAGGAAGTATTCAACCTTTTGATGGTTTAAATAAAGACAAGGAACTCTAGCATGTGTATTTTGTCAATGCCTTACCCGACCACCAAGGAATCTTTAAAAGTTTATAAGGCCTGAAGCCTTTCTCTCTCATCATATCAGCCTTCTTGAATTAATAAAAATTAAGTATTAAGCATTGTTATCAGCCACTCCACGTTATGATGGCTAGGATCTTCAAGAATAAGGTCTTGACCATGGCACTCCTTTGGATAAGGTAATTATTTGTTTTTGTAAGTCAAAAATTACACTTGAGAGAAAAGAATCTTTTAACAAAACAAAGAGCCAACCCTAAAAGTTCCTCATTCTTCATTCGGTCCTCTTTCTTCAATGCTCTACAACTTTACTCCACTAACCTAGGGTTTGAATGCTTTCATCATGACTCTAGTTTTTTTACTTCTCTCAACAGCATCTTTGGTTGCATCTTGGAACTCTACATCATTAATAAAAAAGGTAACACTTGCTTGAGTTTCATATGAAGCATTTTATTTGATCTGTATTTTTATTCTTTCATGGCCATGGCCTCCTTCCTCTTTCATGGCTCTCTCCTTCGTGGAGCATTCATTAACCTTCTTTCCTATTTTTGCATCCTTCCTCCTTCACGCTCTGCAACATTTCTTGAAAGCTTAAGGCCACTATGAGGCCGTGGATATATCTTCCCTTCTTGTCAGCAAAAATGAGGCAAGATCTTGTCATTTTTTATCCTCTGTAGCTTCATTTGTCTCTTTTTACAGTTTGAAAAATGGCAAAGGTTGTATGTGGTTATGGGTATTGCATTTTTTGGTAAAAAATGGCTTATCACTGTTAGCCATGACTGTATATGTCTCTTTTTTGCTTTGACTTGTCTATAGATACAAAAAACCCTGAGGGTTTGAGATCTTGAGATGAGGGTTTGACATCTTTTTGCACTTTCAAAGCCTCTACCTATTATGGCTATGCTCCATCTGTATACAGGCATAAAAAAGTGTAGACTGTCAAGGGTTTGTTCAATTTTGAAACTAGGGTTTCAACCCTCCTTACACAAAAATTCCTTCACACTACCATGACCATGCTCTTCACTATTATCTCTTTCTCATTTGACTTATCCTAAAGAGAAAAAACAAGGGTTTAAACTTTCTGTCAAGGGTTTGTTCAATTTGCAGATGAGTATACCTTTTATTATGAGAAACTTTGCTTTTCTAGAATGGCTGGCTGTATCTCTCTTTTCGCTGAATCTTCTTGACCGTCTATATAAAAATGAACACTAGGGTTTGATATCTTGATATGGGTATACATTTTTTGATGACCAATCTTTCCTTCTGTATAGCACCTTCTTGAATTTCTCCTTGTGACTGTCATGCTATTAATGATGCACTTTTACCTTTATTTACCCTCCACTATAGCTACTGGGTATAATAGCCAGTCTTTTAATATTTTGAATGATATCCAGTATCAACTACCTCCATCTGTATCATACATTAGCACTCCCGGGAGGCTCTCCTATAGCATATATAGTCTCTTTAGCTTATTTACATATGATATATCTCCTCAGGTTGCTAATTGTAATATGATGGACTGTTGTCATGTGGCATTATCTTTTGACTATGTAACTATCTTTCTACTCCTTGACTGTCTGTGGCATTCTTAAAATGCACCTGTAGCATGCTTAAACATTTTCATGTCTCCATAGCTGTTTTGCATTCTTTAAATATACCTATAGCATAGATACATGTTCCTATCTCTCCTTACACCTGTAGCTATCCTTGTACATATTGACTGCCTATCTCATGATTTGGATGTTATGTATCATGCATATCAAGCATTTCTCTTCTTGGCTGTCTATTTACTATGATTGTATTATGATAGAACCAAATGGCATAGAAGAAAGAGGACTATTTACCTTGTGAACTGTCAATGATCTATCACTGTAACACTTGATATAAGTCTTGTTCTTTTTCTGTTGTTCCTCTTTCATTATTGATGCACCTCTCTAGATGGGTATGGCAACTGAAATATACTTTGTCTGTCTCTTTCCTGTATAAGTCACTTCATTGATCACTGTCCTAACTGTCTATGGTGAAGATGACTGTACTTATCTTTATTCTTACAATGTATCATTCTTTATGGCATTTTGTTGACTATACCATTACATCACTGTAGCTCCAATGTGTATGAGATAAGGTTTGTTTGATCAAAATAGTTGATGAAATGTATGGAACCCACCTTGTTATCTTTGGGTTGTAGCACTCTTAACACTCCACTGTGCTCAATGTATTTGAATCCTTCTTTGACTAGACATGACTGTCTCTTGCTTTTGGATTTGTACTTGATTGTCATGTCAATGATGATATATGTAGCTACCCCATAGCTTGTTCTTCCTAGAAGATCTCTGGTACTAAGTGATAATCTTTATCATTTGATGAATTCTCTTCAGAGAGTATGTTGTATGTATCTATCATCTGAATCTTTGCCTCTAGCATGTGACTGCTACACTTATCTCATATATTCTTGTGAGGCTTCCTTTTATGACAGTCAAGTTGGCATAGTGTATATATGATTGTCTCATCTTGGAGGCTGTCTCATCTGCTGTTCTATGTGGCATTTGTTTGACTATCTCTATGACATACTTGCAACTTGAATGTGATATAATTGTTAAACTTTGATCATCTTTAACAATATGAGAACAATATGAGGAATACCTGGTATAGAGTGCTGCTTCACCTGAACTGTTTCACTGTATCTCCATGTATCTTGAAGCTTTAAATACCTATATCATGTCACTTTGATTTGCTCCAATCAACTATAACAATGTCATGATGACATATCTTTTCTGTAAGTTGATTAGATGATGCATGATATAGCTTAGAATGATGCATCCTATCTTTTCTGATACTCTTTTCAAAAAATGAAAAGAAACTAGATTGTTGAAGTATGTTCCTCAATACCAAAAGGATGAAAGATTTCGGATAAGAAAATTTATCATGGGACTCAATCCTCAGATTGGCGGTGAGGTGGAGGTGCATGGTCCAAATACAATGGACTAGGTGTATGAGAAAGCAATTAAGCAGGAACAAAAGATCAAATCTATTTCTACTTACTCTGAAAAGAAACGTAAGAGATTTGATAAGAACTACAATGATCAAACGTATAAAAGGAAGAATGAAAAGGGATATGGAAAAAGGAGGTTTGATAAAGGAAATTGAAAGAACAAAGGGGGATTTGGTAATGAACATAGAAATGAAGATTAGAAGAAAAATGACAATTTTAAGAAGAATGATGATGCTAGGAGTAGGCCATCCGAAAAGAGAGGACCTATTGGAGGGTGTTTTTCTTGTGGTGGAGATCATTATGCTAACCATTTTCCTAATAAAAAGAAGAATGGGCAGCCTAGGAATTAGGTACTTTCTTCGCAGCAGGAAGCATTTCAACAAAGGATTCATGCTGCTCTAGACAATCGACAAGCTGAGTATCAAATTACTCCCATTGAGATGACATGTACATTATTTGGAGTTTATGTTTCTATTCTATTTGATATTGGTGCAATAAAAAATTTTGTGTCATCTAGAGTCTTAAATAAATTTTCTAGAAGATCTAGTTTTATGTCAAAACTGTGGACTGTTGAGTATGCAAATAACTCAAAGACTCAGGTAGAGCAATGTTTGTTTGAAGCTAAGATTGATATTTCAAACTTCTCCACTGAGGTAAATTTATACATAGCACCTTTAGGGTCCTACGATGTCATCTTAGGAATGAATTGGTTGTGGAGACATAGGGCCAAGGTAGATTGTTTTCATAAAACAATTGAGTGTCTAGATGATAAGGGAAATATAGTAAATATTCAAGGTATTCAAAGGGAAATAAGGATTAGATCTATTTCTTCAAAACAATTAAAATGGGCTAGGCGAAAGGGATGTCAACTTTTTGTAGTCAAAATGGACCTAGTAGAGGAAGCCTTAGAGAACCAAACATTTGAGGAAAAATATCCATATCTTTGCAATTTCATTGATGTATTTCTTGAGGAACTACCAAGCTTACCTCCAAAAAGAACCTTTGATTTTGGCATAGATATTAAACCAGGATCTGAGCCAGTATCTAAAGCTCCATATCATATGACCACCATTGAACTTATGGAATTAAAGGCTCAATTGCAGGAGCTATTGCCTAAGAATCTAATTAGGCCAAGTGTATCACCATGGGGAGCCCCGGTTATATTTGTCAAGAAGAAAGATGGAACCCTTAGACTGTGTATAGATTATCAGATGCTTAATAAGGCAACAATAAAGAATAAGTATCCACTGCCACATATTAATGATCTATTTGACCAAATGCGTGGTGCATCAGTCTTTTCTAAGATAGATTTAAGATTTGGATACCATTAGTTAAGGTTGAAAGATGAAGATATTCACAAGACGACGTTTAGAACAAGATATGGTCATTATGAGTTTACTGTGTTGCCTTTTGGATTGACCAATGCACCTACCGCTTTCATGAATCTTATGAATAGTGTTTTCTGAGATTGTCTTGATAAATTTGTCCTAGTTTTCATAGATGATATTATGATTTATTCCAAAAATGAAGAGGAGCATAGACAGCATCTTCAAATTGTTTTGCAACGATTAAGAGAACATAAATTGTATGCGAAACTCTCAAAGTGCACTTTCTTTCATAAAGAAGTGTAGTATTTGGGACATATTATATCAACTAAAGGGATATCAGTTGACCTAGCCAAAATTAAGGCTATTATAGAATGGCCTGTACCTTCCAATGTTTCAAAGGTACAAAGTTTTATGGGATTGGTTGGATATTACAGAGAATTTGTTTTCAATTTCTCAAGTATTGCTAATCCAATTACTTCCTTGTAGAGAAAGTGAAAATGGTTTGTTTGGACTAAAGAATGTCAAAAGGCTTTTGATTTGTTAAAGGAAAAGTTAACAAGCACACCAATCTTGGAAGTTCCTGATCCTGAAGGATATTTTGAGGTTATTACTGATGCCTCGGGAGAAGGGTTAGGAGGTGTGCTTATGAAAGATGGGCGTGTAGTAGCCTATGAATCAAGAAAGTTGAAAAACTATGAGCAGAATTACGCTCCTCATGACTTAGAATTGGCAGCAGTGATTCACACCCTTAAGATGTGGTGACATTATTTGTTGGGAAAGATATTTATACTAAAATCAGATCATCAAAGTCTTCGCTACATATTTAGACAACCTCATCTCAAAGCAAGACAAAGGAGATGGTTAGAATTAATATCAGATTATGACTTTGAGATTTCTTATATCAAAGGTAAGGAAAACTGAGTAGCTGATGCTTTAAGTAGAAGAAGACACATAGCTTCTATAATCTCTATTCATGTTAATTTTAAAGATTTAGTATTGTAAAGTTTATTTGGAGATGAATATTATGAGCAGGTCAAACAGACTCTGCAATTAAACCCTAAGGATCCAAGATATGATGGATTCTATTTTGAATCAGATGGATTGATGAGATTTAAGGGAAGAATCTAAGTTCCTAATTCTTTAGAACTTAGACACCTTGTCTGGAAGGAAGTTCATTGTGCACCTTATTCTGGACACCCAGGGGTAACAAAACTTTTAGCTGATGTCAAGCCGCTATATTTCTGGAAAGTAATAAAAAGCAACGCTAAAAGGTTTGTAGCAAGTTGTTTGGAGTGTTAGAGAGTGAAGGCTAAACACCAACATCCTGCTGGGTTGTTATACTCGCATGATATTCCAGAATGGAAATGGCAGGTTGTTAGTATGGATTTTGTTCAGGGGTTACCAATGCCTAAGAATAGGCATGATGCACTATTGGTTGTTGTAGATAAACTAAGGTAGCACATTTCATACCAAAAAATTTGACAGATGGGGCTCATATTTTGGCTCAGAAATTCATGCAAGAAATATTCAGATTACATGGGGTACCTGAGAAGATTATATCTGATAGAGATGCTCGGATAACCTCTCAGTTTTGGCAAACCTTATTTTCTGCATTGGGGACTAAACTCAATGTGAGCACCGCTTATCATCCTAAAATGGATGGACAAACAAAAAGGGTAAATCAAGTCTTAGAAGATCTTTTAAGAATGTATTGCATGGATCAGCAATATAGATGGGAGGAATATTTACCTCTTGTTGAATTTGCCTATAACAATTCCTATAATTTGGCTATTAAGATGGCACCATTTGAAGCATTATATGGAAGGAAATGCAAAACTCCTATTAGCTGGGATAAGCTGGAAGATAGGATAAGCATTAGACCTAAAATCCTAGCAGGTATGGAAGAAAAAGTGAAAATGATTAGGAAGAGGTTGGCATAAGCCAATGACAGGCAAAAAAGTTATGTAGATCGCAAATGGGTGCCTAGACATTTATCTGTTGGTGAGAAAGTTCTTTTGTAAGTGAAACCCCATAAAAGCTCAATTAAATTTGGTAAATCATCAAAGTTGGCTCCTTGATATGTTAGATCTTTTGAAGCTCTTGAGATTATCAATCCAGTGGCCTACAAAGTTGCTCTACCTCCAGTCCTGTCCAAAATGCATAATGTTTTTCATGTTTCATACCTAAGGAAATATTTTGTAGGTAATGACCACATTCTTAAATGGAATTCTGTATGGATACAAGAACCAAGGGTGGTTGTGATCGAGCCACTCAAGGTGCTCAAAATGTATAAACTTTGTTTACATAATCGAGAGGTTTTGCAATGCAAAATTTAGTGGGACCAATATGGAGAGGATAGCGCCACTTGGGAAGACTATAAACACATCTACCAAAGATTTCCTAATCTTTTCAAAAACATTAATGTTAAACTATAAAAGTTTGTTTTATGTTCAAATTTTGCTTGGTAAACTCAATCATTGGGGACGATGATTCTATAGGGGAAAGATATGTTACATCGCATTTTTGGATTCAATATTACTATTTACTTTTTCTTGAATATTATAGTTATGTGGATATGTTATTAACATCATAGGAATTGATGATGTAGATAGAGAAAGTTAATTTAATGAAATCATGGAATCTATTTGATTATGATCAATATGATGTTATGAACTGGAATGTCTTTTTGTTATGAAAATGAAATGATTTGATATACTGTGCATTGATCAAAATATTGGTACTTTGACCACAAAATTATATGTGAGATTGTCATTGCAGGAATAGATGGATTATGTTTGACAGGAAGAAAGAAGAAGAGAAAGTATCTTTGAGAAAGAGAGAATATACTCTAGAATTAACCATGGGTGTTTGTTACTGAAAATGCATATCAGGTAGATAAACCTTGATGCCTTGAAATAAGTCTTGTATTCGGCTAAGTTAATTTTAGTCGAGATATCGACGTCTGAAGTATAGGTTTTTCTCCTTTCGTAAGTCATCGTTTAGAGTATGGGAAATCGACATTAGTGTCGTAATACTCTAAAACATGTCATCTAATAGGAATGATTGATATTTTGATTATATGTAAATATATGTATTTACTTATGGCTGAGTTGTAAGTCGCGTCTTGTTGTCGATTGGCGCAAGAGTTGAATTTGTGTGTAAAATGATCTCAAGTCTTGTTCTGCGTTTGCGCCCAATCCATTGTTATTGTTGTAAAATGCTTCGAGCGTATGTCGTAAACTCCTTTTTGTGAAATTCGACGGATGTCGAATTAGAGACCAAGGTGTGTTATAACTTTTGTCATAATATAAAGGAATATGCTAAATTATATAAGTTATATTTTAGTAGTCATTGAGGTATTCCTTTATTCTTGATTGTTGTCGGTAATCGAGTCAAAGTTCGAAGAGGGACACATTTAACTTATTTTTATGATGTCTTTCTTTTCGAATAAGTCTTTTTCCTTTCTAGTTTTAGACCACAAAACAGTCATCGACCTAACCTTTAATACTATGTTGGCAATTGTTTATTCTCATGATCGGTTTTCAGTTGAGGGATATTTTAATCAATTAAAGTCTGCCACCTTGTAAGAGTTTGAGCACCACTTTTCTGTGTAGTGGCGAATTAAGTGGTAATGAAGCCTTTGTCCTCGATTAGTGGACAGGTTGTTAAGGTTGTTAAGCCACGTCGCTTCGAGAAGCTCCATCCTGTAAAGTGGTCACGTAAGGTGGAGATGTTCATGCATGTCAGGAATCTTTTCCTTCATGATAGGCATGGTTAGGAGTGGTGATTCCATTGTTTTTCCTTCGCAGTGAGAAGGATTTATAACAGTTTTTGAAGTTAGTTTTTGAGGGAGAGATCATGGGGGGTAGAAGAAATCAAGACTGAGAAAAAAGCTTGAGGAGGAACGATTGAGGAAATAATAAGTTTCAAGGCCAGTTTGCAAGTGAACTCTAGAGACCATTTATAGGTTCTCTTCCTCTTTTCGCTATGATTTATGTCATATTGTTCAATGCAACGTTTATCTTGCATTCTATGAGAACTTAGTGTAGCTAAAGGTGCAGGGTATTATTTACTGATAACTGTAGCTAAGTGTTTGAATGTTGTTTAATGGTGCAAAGTTACATTCTCCACACAATGTTTCACTACACCATGGTAGTGAAACTCAAAATCTATTGCTTTGTTAAACAAAGGTCAAGATTTCTATGTATTTTAAAGTTTACTGTGTGTGTCAGTGGAGATGTAAGCAATGTGAAATCTATCACAGAAAACTACCATGCCGTGGTAAGGTATTTTGAATTACAATGAAATGGTGCAAGTGTATATAAAACTTTTACGCCTTGAAAACCCTTCTGTTAGTTGATGAATTCAGTGGTGTAAGACTAAGGAGTCACCCCCCCCCTAATAAGACTATGAGGTTGACATTTTACTCTAGTTATAGAAATGTTTGGCATTAAGTGGTGTAAGACTAAGGAGTCGCCCCCCCCTTAATAAGACTATGAGGTTGACATTTTACTCTAGTTATAGAAATGTTTGGCATTAAGGGTTAAATAGCTGTTGGGGTTCTTGTATGTATTATTGTGTAAGCGAAAGGATATAAGGATATATGCTTTGTTTTCTGTTAATTTACATTTGCATATCTCTGTATATACGTAGGTTTAAGTCTTGTAATTATGGGCCAAATGTCTTCAATACCAAAGAGGATTTGAATCTCATACAGGGAAAGCCAAATATGAGTATAAAACCATGAGTATTTCTTATGAACAATAAGAACGTCATTTGTAAACAATCCATTATTTAAGTATGATTTGTTTTACTATTAGTGTTCATGTGAATACAAGTCAATAATTAGAGGCCCTTGAGTATGTGAGTAGTTAGTGAGAAAGATGAACTGAGATTATAAACTCTGAGTCGAATTTCTCTATATATAATAAAACTATTCCTTATTATGACCTCATCTATAACATGGGAAAGACTAAGGGATGTTTTAACCTCTAGAAGAGAAATATTATCCTTCACCAACTCTTTTGATCTATAAAGAAAAGATTATCATTTTCTGCTATGGGCACAAGTTCGGTTGCAAACTCTACAATGCCCAAAAGAGCCCTAGCTTAAAAAGTCCAAGTTTCAAGGGCATTCCTGATCCTATTAAGATTGAGAGATAAAATGTCTCCTTAAATATCAACCATGTCAATGGTCAAACAATCAATAGCAAATTTATTCAAAAAATTTGATAGTCATAGAAGACCTTTAAGTTTCTGTAAACTTTAACTCAGGGTCTTCGAGTTTTTGTAATTCTATATTTTGGTTTATAGAGAAACCCTTTTGAAACAATATAGCCAAGTTTAGTGACCACTTATTAATGGATAATTTAAACAATGGGCTAAATTTTAGAGAATATTGTAGCCACGCAAAACCTAAAATCGATTAATCAATGTGCTTGGAAACCATTCTTATGTCGTGAAGATGGAGAGGTTTCAATGAGTTTAGTGAAAGAGTAAATTTTAATGCCATGCGTTAATGCATGATGAAATTCAAACACCTTGAGGTCATCGAGGTTGATACATATAGAACTTCAAATAGGAAACTATAGGATTGCGATTAATACGAGTTGAGTAGGGTGGGTGAACTTGAATCATGCATTGAAACAATGCTCATTAAATTCAAATCCTTTGGCCAAGGTAATGCATGATCCTGAAGTGCATTGAATGTTCACTGTGATTGGACAACGTAGCTTGTGGAGAGGTCATTCATGACTAGAGGGTATCTACAGGTTTGCATGATAACAAGTCACATAGGTCACAACGCCAGATCTGAGATGGCAAACACCATTGGTTATCCTAAGTCTATCCTCTTGAGTAGGGTAGGGCCACTTCCAGTTAGGAAGGAGTGCGGAAGACTGACGGTTTGTGGTTGGAGGTTAAGCTCCTTGAAGATACTTTCTCTTCATAATTCTTGAAATATGCCAAGACTTGAATTGGATGGTCGACAATTGAGATGTAGTGACATTGGTAAGTTCCTATTTTGGATTTGATTTAATTAATTTTTAACAACATATTGTTTAAATGTTTTGGATGATTATTTCCTTTTGCTTTACGAATATATATATATATATATATATATATATATATATATATATATATATATATATATATATATATATATATATATATATATATATATATATATATATATATACATGATTATTGTTAAGTGGATGGATGAATTACTTGTTTAGAGTAATTACTTTTCTATTTTAAATTTTAAAAAATAATTACCCTGGTAAAAACTTAGTTTTTAGAGTAAAATTAGAACTGGGCACTGTTAAATATGGTATCAGAGCTAACCAGGTTCAACACTAGGGCTGATGAGTCCACTAACCTAATTAGGAATCAACATTATGCGAGTATCTAATGATTTTATTTACTGTGCTAGGATGGTACGTATCAAGAAAACTACAAGGAAGTCCTTTGCGGGTAAGGAACGTTATCTACAAGCTAAGCAGAAACAACTTGCGATGATCAAGACTATTGAGAAAATGAATGATGAAAATGACATTTGGCTAGATGATGTGGAAACTTTTACCAATGCTTTGTCACGACTTAAACGAGAACTCCTAGAGACAGCTAGGACAGCAGCTCGAATCATGGTCAATTGCTGCCCTATTAGTGTACCTATGAGTGTACCTATTAGTGTACCAATGATAACTAGGGATCCCTGTATAGCACCTAGAGCTGAAATCATTGTACTATCATCTGATAGCAAGTCTGAGGGTTATAAACCTCGTGATTATGTGTCGGACAATGAATCCGAAGGTTACACCCCACTTGTAAATACTGAGTGAAACATGAGATATGTTTATCTTTTAAGAATGTATATACAGTTTTGCCAAGTGTAATAAATACAAATTTTGGTTTGAGAACAATTATGATTATGAGCAATTGTTATGTTTTGATAATATGCAAAATGATAAATCACATAACTGATTAGTATATGTTTAATCAGGTGAGAAAACAAACAATTATGGATCAATCAGAGTTTAATGAGGGGGAAGATCGGGAAGGTCACAACTCTCAAGAAAACTCCACCGATAAGTTGGATAGAATTCTTAATATGCTTACTAAAACTAAGGAAAGGCTGGGCAAATTGGAAAAGAAAGTGAATGAAACTGGGAATACGGAGGGTGAAAACAAGAATTCTCATAATGCAAGTAAAAGTAAACAACGGGATCATGGAACGTCAAGTAAAAACCAAGATGATAGTGAAGTTCAAAGGGAGACCAAAGATAAACTTGCACTGGAACTATCTAAGGATATGAAAAAGATTATCCCTCCCAAATTTGATGGAACGAGAACTAGAGATGTAGCAAAAGCATGGTTAATAGAAATGGAGAAGTACTTTGAAATCAGAAATTACTCTGAGGTTACAAAGGTAGTGTGGCTCGAGCATATTAGTTATCTGGATAAGCATCCACTTGGTGGATGAACAAGAAAATGGAACTGGAATTAAGTCCCTTGAAGGTGACATAGAATGAATTTGTGGAACTTTTTCAAAAGAGGTGGTTACCCTAGTTATATTTTGATCAAAAGTTAACAGATTTCCAAAACCTCAGGCAAGGTGATCTATCTATGGTTGAATATGTAGAAACATTTACTAGATTGTTGAAGTATGTTCCTCAATACCAAAAGGATGAAATATTTCGGATAAGAAAATTTATCATGGGACTCCATCCTCACATTGGCGGTGAGGTGGAGGTGCATGGTCCAAACACAATGGACTAGGTGTATGAGAAAGCAATTAAGTACGAACAGAAGATCAAATCTATTTCTGCTTACCGTGAAAATAAACGTAAGAGATTTGATAAGAACTACAATGATCAGACGTATAAAAGGAAGAATGAAAAGGGATATGGAAACAGGAGGTTTGATAAAGGAAATCAAAAGAACAAAGGGGGATTTGGTAATGAATGTAGAAATGAAGATTATAAGAAAAATAACAATTTTAAGAAGAATGATGATGCTAGGAGTAGGCCATCTGAGAAGAGAGGACCTATTGGAGGGTGTTTTTCTTGTGGTGGAGATCATTATGCTAACCATTGTCCTAATAAAAAGCAGAACAGGTAGCCTAGGAATATGGTACTTCCTTCACAGAAGGAAGCATTTCAACAAAGGATTCATGCTGCTCTTGACAATTGACAAGCTGAGTATCAGATTACTCCCATTGAGATGACAGGTACATTATTTGGAGTTCCTGTTTCTATTCTATTTGATACTGGTGCAACAAAAAATTTTGTGTCATCTAGAGTCTTAAATAAATTTTCTAGAAGAGCTGGTTTTATGTCAAAACTGTGGATTGTTGAGTATGCAAATAACTCAAAGGCTCAGGTAGAGCAATGTTTGTTCGAAGCTAAGATTGATATTTCAAACTTCTCCACTGAGGTAAATTTATACGTAGCACCTTTAGGGTCCTACGATGTCATCTTAGGAATGAATTGGTTGTGGAGACATAGGGCCAAGGCAGATTGTTTTCATAAAACAATTCAGTGTCTGGATGATAAGGGAAATACAGTAAATATGCAAGGTATTCAAAGGGAAATAAGGATTAGATCTATTTCTTCAAAACAATTAAAACGGGCTAGGCGAAATGGATGTCAACTTTTTGCAGTCAAAATGGACCTAGTAGAGGAAGCCTTAGAGAAGCAAACATTTGAGGAAAAACATCCATATCTTTGCAATTTCAGTGATGTATTTCTTGAGGAACTGCCAAGCTTGCCTCCAAAAAGAACCTTTGATTTTGGCATAGATATTAAACCAGGATTTGAGCTAGTATCTAAAGCTCCATATCATATGACCACATCTAAACTTATGGAATTAAAGGCTCAATTGCAGGAGCTATTGTCTAAGAATCTAATTAGGCCAAGTGTATCACCATGGGGAGCCTTGGTTATATTCGTCAAGAAGAAAGATGGAACCCTTAGACTGTGTATAGTTTATCAGATGCTTAATAAGGCAACAATAAAGAATAAGTATCCACTACCATGTATTTATGATCTATTTGACCAAATGCATGGTGCATTAGTCTTTTCTAAGATAGATTTGAGATCTGGATACCATCAGTTAAGGTTGAAAGATGAAGATATTCACAAGATGATGTTTAGACAAAGATATGGTCATTATGAGTTTACTGTGTTGCCTTTTGGATTGACCAATGCACCTGCCGCTTTCATGAATCTTATGAATAGTGTTTTCAAAGATTGTCTTGATAAATTTGTCCTAGTTTTCATAGATGATATTTTGATTTATTCCAAAAATGAAGAGGAGCATAAACAACATCTTCAAATTGTTTTGCAATGATTAAGAGAACATAAATTGTATGCGAAACTCTCAAAGTGCACTTCTTTAAGAAGGAAGTGCAATATTTGGGACATATTATATCAGCTGAAGGGATATCAGTTGACCCAGCTAAAATTAAGGCTATTATAGAATGGCCTGTACCTTCTAATGTTTTAGAGGTACGAAGTTTTATGGAATTGACTGGATATTACAG
Source organism: Cunninghamia lanceolata (assembly GCA_027924645.1). Taxonomy (NCBI): domain Eukaryota; kingdom Viridiplantae; phylum Streptophyta; class Pinopsida; order Cupressales; family Cupressaceae; genus Cunninghamia; species Cunninghamia lanceolata. The sequence continues at coordinate 1,430,866 of BSBN01001266.1, read as the reverse complement.
AAAATTTGTTTTGAATTTCTCAAGTATTGCTAGTCCAATTACTTCCTTGTAGAGAAAAGGAAAATGGTTTGTTTGGACTGAAGAATGTCAAAAGGCTTTTGATTTGTTAAAGGAAAAGTTAACAACCACACCAATCTTGAAAGTTCCTGAACTTGAAGGACATTGTGAGGTTATTACTAATGCCTTGGGAGAAGGGTTAAGAGGTGTGCTTATGCAAGATGGGCGTGTAGTAGCCTATGAATCAAGAAAGTTGAAAAACTATGAGTAGAATTATGTTCCTCATGACTTAGAACTAGCAGTAGTGATTCACACCCTTCAGATGTGGCAACATTATTTGTTGGGAAAGACATTTATACTAAAATCAAATCATCAAAGTCTTCGCTACATATCTACACAACCTCATCTCAATGGAAGACAAAGGAGATGGTTAGAATTAATATCAGATTATGACTTTGAGATTTCTTATATCAAAGATAAGGAAAACCGAGTAGCTGATACTTTAAGTAGAAGAAGACACATAGCTTCTATAATCTCTATTCATGCTAATTTTAAAGATTTAGTATTGCAAAGTTTATCTGGAGATGAATGTTATGAGAGGTGAAACAGGCTCTGCAATTAAACCCTAAGGATCCAAGATATGATAGATTCTATTTTGAATCAGATGGATTGATGAGATTTAAGGGAAGAATCTACGTTCCTCATTCTGTAGAACTTAGAAACCTTGTTTGGAAGGAAGTTCATTGTACACCTTATTCTGGACACCCAGGGGTGACAAAACTTTTAGCTGATGTCAAGTCGCTATATTTCTGGAAAGGAATGAAAAGTGACGCTGCAAGGTTTGTAGCGAGTTGTTTGGAGTGTCAGAGAGTGAAGGCTGAACACCAACATCCTGTTGGGTTGTTATACCTGCATGATATTCCAGAATGGAAATGGCAGGTTGTTAGTATGGATTTTGTTTAGGGGTTACCAATGCCTAAGAATATGCATGATGCACTATTGGTTGTTGTAGATAAACTAACTAGGGTAGCACATTTCATACCGGGAAATTTGACAGATGGAGCTCATATTTTGGCTCAGAAATTCTTGCAAGAAATATTCATATTGCATGGGGTACCTCAGAAGATTATATCTGATAGAGATGCTCAGATAACCTCTCAGTTTTGGCAAACCTTATTTTCTGCATTGGGGACTAAACTCAATGTGAGCACCACTTATCATCCTGAAATGGGTGGACAAACAGAAAGGGTAAATCAGGTCTTAGAAGATCTTTTAAGAATGTATTGCATGGATTAGCAATACAGATGGGAGGAATATTTACCTCTTGTTGAATTTGCCTATAACAATTCCTATAATTTGGCCATTAAGATGGCACCATTTGAAGCATTATATGGAAGGAAATGCAAAACTCCTATAAGTTGGGATAAGCTGGAAGATAGTATAAGCATTAGACCTGAAATGCTAGCGGATATGGAAGAAAAAGTGAAAATGATTAGGAAAAGGTTGGCAGAAGCCAATGACAGGCAAAAAAGATATGCAGATCACAAATGGGTGCTTAGACATTTCTCTGTTGGTAAGAAAGTTCTTTTGCAAGTGAAACCCTATAAAATCTCAATTAAATTGGTAAATCATCAAAGTTGGATCCTCGATATGTCAGACCTTTTGAAGCTCTTGAGATTATCAATCCAGTGGCCTACAAAGTTGCTCTACCTCCAATCATGTCCAAAATGCATACTGTTTTTCATGTTTCATACCTAAAGCAATATTTTGTAGGTAATGACCACATTCTTAAATGGAATTCTTTACAGATACAAGAACCGGGGGTGGTTGTGATCGAGCCACTCAAGGTGCTTGAAATGCGTAAACTTCGTTTATGTAATCGAGAGGTTTTGCAATGCAAAATTCAGTGGGACCAATATGGCAAGGATAGCACCACTTGGGAAGACTATAAAGACATCTACCAAAGATTTCCTAATCTTTTCAAAAACATTAATGTTAAACTATAAAAGTTTGTTTTATGTTCAAATTTTGCTTGGTAAACTCAATCATTGGGGATGATGATTCTATAGGGGAAAGATATGTTACATCCCGTTTTTGGATTCAATATTACTATTTACTTTTTCCTAAATATTACAGTTATGTGGATATGTTATTAATATCATAGGAACTGATGGTGTAGATAGAGAAAGTTAATTTAATGAAATCATGGAATCTATTTGATTATGATCAATATGATGTTATGAACTGGAATGTCTTTTTGTTATGAAAATGAAATGATTTGATATACTGTGCATTGATAAGAATATTGGTGCTTTGACCACAAAATTGTATGTGAGATTGTCATTGCAGGAATAGATGGATTATGTTCAACAGGAATAAAGAAGAAGAGAAAGTATCTTTGATAAAGAGAGAATAGGCTATGGAATTAACCATGGGTGTTTGTTACTGAAAATGCATATCAGGTAGATAAACCTTGATGCCTTGAATTAAGTCTTGTATTTGGATAAGTTAATTTTAGTTGAGATATCGACGTCTGAAGCATAAGTTTTTCTCCTTTCATAAGTCATCATTTAGAGTATGGGAAATTGACATTAGTGTCGTAATACTCTAAAACATGTTGTCTAATAGGAATGACTGATATTTTGATTATATGTAAATATATGTATTTACTTATGGCTGAGTAGTAAGTCGCGTCTTGTTGTCAATTGGTGCAAGAGTCGAATTTGTGCATAAAACGATCTCAAGTCTTGTTTTGTGTTTGTGCCCAATCCATCGTTATTGTCGTAAAACACTTTGAGCATATGTCGTAAACTCCTTTTTGTGAAATTCGACGGACATTGAATTAGAGACCAAGGTGTGTTATAACTTTTGTCATAATATAAAGGAATATGCTAAATTATATAAGTTATATTTTAGTAGTCGTTGAGGTATTCCTTTATTCTTGATTGTTGTCGGTAATCGAGTCAAAGTTTGAAGAGGGACACATTTAAGTTATTTTTATGATGTCTTTCTTTTCGAATAAGTCTTTTTTCTTTCTAGTTTTAGACCACAAAACAGTTATCGACCTAACCTTTAATACTATGTTGGCAATTGTTTATTCTCATGATCAGTTTTTAGTTGAGGGATATTTTAATCAATTAAAGTCTGTCACCCCGTAAGAGTTTGAGCACCACTTTTCTATGTAGTGGCGAATGAAGTGGTAATGAAGCCTTTGTCCTCAATTAGTGGACAGGTTGTTAAGGTTGTTAAGCCACCTTGCTTCGAGAAGCTCCATCCTGTAGAGTGGTTGCGTAAGGTGGAGATGTTCTTACATGTTGGGAATCTTTTCCTTGTTGATAGGCATGGTTAGGAGTGGTGAGTCGGTTGTTTTTCCTTCACAGTGAGTAGGATTTATAATGGTTTCTGAAGTCAATTTTAGAGGGAGAGATTATGGGGGGTAGAAGAAATAAAGACTGGGAAAAAAGCTTGAGTTGGAATGACTGAGGAAAAAATAAGTTTCAGGGCTAGTTTGCAAGGGAACTCTAGAGACCATTTACAGGTTCTCTTCCTTTTTTCGCTATGATTTCTGCTATATTGTTCAATGCAACATTTATCTTGCATTCTATGAGAACTTAGTGTAGCTAAAGGCGTCGGGTATTATTTATTGATAACCGTAGCTAGGTGTTTGAATGTTGTTTAATGGTGCAAAGTTACATTCTCCACACCACACTACACTGTACCATGGTAGTGAAACTCAAAGTCTATTGCTTTGTTAAACAAAGATCAAGATTTCTATGTATTTTAAAGTTTACTATGTGTGTGTCAGTGGAGACATAAACAATGTGAAATCTATCATAGAAAACTACCACTCCGTGGCAAGGTATTTTGAATTACAATGAAATGGTGCAAGTGTATATAAAACTTTTACGTCTTGAAAACCCTTCTATTAGTTGATGAATTTAGTGGTGTAATACTAAGGAGTGGCCCCCTCCCCCCCCTCGCCCTCTTAATAAGAGTATGAGGTCGACGTTTTACTCTAGTTATGGAAATGTTTGGCATTAAGAGTTAAATAGCTGTTGGGGTTCTTGTATGTATTATTGTGTAAGCGAAAGGATATAAGGATATGTGCTTTGTTTTCTGTTAATTTACATTTGTATATCTCTATATATACTTAGGTTTAAGTCTTGTAATTATGGGCCAAATGTCTTCAATACCAAAGAGGATTTGAATCTCATATGGGGAAAGCCGAATATGAGTATAAAACCATGAGTATTTCTTATGAACAATAAGAACGTCATTTGTAAACAATCCATTATTTAAGTATGATTTGTTTTACTATTAGTGTTCATGTGAATACAAGTCAATAATTAGAGGCCCTTGAGTATGTGAGTAGTTAGTGAGAAAGATGAACTGAGATTATAAAATCTGAGTCAGATTTCTCTATATATAAGAAAACTATTCCTTATTATAACCTCATCTATAACATGGGAAAGACTAAGAGATGTTTTAACCTCTAGAAGAGAAATATTATCCTTCATCATCTCTTTTGATCTGTAAAGAAAAGATTGTCATTTTCCGCTGTGGGCACAAGCTCGGTTGCAAACTCTACAATGCCCAAAAGAGCCCTAGCTTAAAAAGTCCAAGTTTCAAGGGCATTCCTGATAGTATTAAGATTGAGAGATAAAATGTCTCCTTAAATATCAACCATGTCAATGGTCAAACAATCAATAGCAAATTTAGTCAAAAAATTTGATAGTCATAGAAGACCTTTAAGTTTCCTACAAATTTAGTCAAAAAATTTGATAGTCATAGAAGACCTTTAAGTTTCCTTAAATTTTAACTCAGGGTCTTCGAGTTTTTGTAATTCTATATTTTGGTTTATAGCAAAACCCTTTTGAAACAATATAGCCAAGTTTAGTGACCACTTATTAATGAATAATTTAAACAATGTGCCAAATTTTAGAGAACATTGTAGCCACGTAAAATGTAAATCGATTAATCAATGTGCTAGGAAACCATTCTTATGCCGTGAAGATGGAGAGGTTTCCATGAGTTTAGTGAAAGAGTAAATTTCAATGCCATGCATTAATTCATGATGAAATTCAAACACCTTGAGATCATCGAGGTTGATATATATAGAACTTCCAATAGGAAACTGTAGGATTGCGATTAATTCGAGTCAAGTAGGGTGGGTGAAAGGAGCCTCATGGGCTCATCAATGATGGCCTTGCCTATGTGATAGCTTAGAGGCGACATAGTTTGACAACAATTCAATGGAATGGTTGAGGATGGATGACAAGATGGATGCACGTCTGGATCGACAGCCTGATGGGTGAAGGTAGTAAGGAAGAGCGAACAACAAGCCATGGTAGGTATCTCTATGTGTTTGGGTGGATGCGGTTAGGAGGGATAGATGAGGAACAAGGTCTGAAAAGATGGAGGAGGTGTTTTATCACAAGTAGCACCTATTTACCAGGTTTTCACTAGAGGATGATTTTTTTAGTTGTTTTTCCATTTTTTTAATGATTTTTTTGCTATTTTTCCATTTTGTGATTTTTTTGCTATTTTTGACTCCCTTGCATTGGGGTTTAGGTGTAGAACTTGCAAAGATACATGTTGTTGATGGGATCATCAAACAATTCACCTTTCAATGTAGCCAATTGATAAGCACCTGATCCATAGGTAGCAATCATGACATAAGGACCCAGCCAGTTGGATTCAAACTTACCTTTCTTCTCTCTATCTTACTGATTCTTGGGATTCTCTTTGAGGACTAGGTCACCAACTTGAAATACCCAAGGTTTTACTCTATGATTGTAACTCCAAGACATCCTTTGTTGATAACCCTTGAGATCATTAAAGACATGTTGTCTTCTTTCTTTGAGCAACTCTAACTCTTGAAGTCTGGAAACTCTGTACTCTTCATCAGATATGAGGCCTTTTAATGATACTTGCATTGATGGGATCTCGACTTCAATGGGCAAGATGTCTTCAGAGCCATAGACGAGGGAATATGGTGTTGTGCCTGTGGGTGTGTGATACTTGTGCAGTAGGCCCACAACGCAGGATTCTATTGGATGTGCCAATCATGACCGGCATCATTGACAGTCTTTTTCAGGATTTTTAAGATGGTTTTAGTTGATGCCTCTGCCTGGCTGTTTCCCTTTGACATCTTGGGTATTGAATGGTCATCCATTATCAATGATAATGGATACAAGGATGCCATAGTGGCAAATGATGTAATTCAGGATGAAAGAGCCAATTTGTTTTCTTGTGACATTGGTGAGGGGTACCGCTTTGATCCACTTTGTAAAGTACTCAGTAGCGATGATTATGAATTTATGGCCTCTAGATGATGGAGGGTGTATCTTGCCCACTAAGTCAAGTCCCCATTAACAGAAAGGCTAAGGAGTCATTAAAGGTTGCAGCTCTTGTGCTAGTGCATGTATTAGGTTCCTGTGGATTTGGCATTTCTTGCACCTCTTTACAAAATAATAGGAGTCTTTTTCCATAGTTGGCCAGTAGTATCCCATGCGTATGAGTTTCTTAGCCAGGGTGGGACCACTAGAGTGGGTCCCACATATACCATCGTGAACTTCACTTAGGGCCATTTGATATTCCTCACTGTCGAGACACCTAAGGAGAGTACCATTGAGTCTTCATCAATATAGGGTGTTAGTGATTATGATAAAATGAGAGGCTTGACGAATAAAGGTTCTCTTTTGGTTATTTGATAGATCAGGAGGTAGGGTATTCTCTTCTAGGTAGGCAAATAGTTTTCTGTATAGGGGAGAATCAGATCCTAGGATATGGTAAATGATGTGGGATTTGGGGGTGTCGTATGCAAGATGGGACACTGGTTCTACCAAGAACTCATAACGTGATTGGTTTTCAGGAATATCGAGGAGAGATGTAATCATTCCCATGGCGTCTATTGCTTTGTTCTCCAACCTTGGTATCTACTCAAAAGAGATCACAACAAAGTATTCTTTGAATTTGTCTACCATACATTTGTATGGTATTAACTTCTCATCCTTTGTTTGATAGTCATCGTTCACTTGGTTGATGACAAGTTGCGAGTCACCATACACATGAAGTTATGTGATTTTCCATTCTACTGCCATCTTAATGCCAATGACTAGCACTTCGTACTCCACCACATTGTTAGTGCATGGAAAGAGTAGTCTGTATGACTTTGGAATGGTGTCTCCATTAGGTGTGATCAACAAGATACCTTCCCCGGACTGATGCTGAGTATATGATTCGTCGAAGTAGAGTTTCTAGGTTGTTGTTGTTGTTATGTGAAAGATAGACTCATTTGGAAATTCAAAGCTCAATGGGTTGTCATATTTTAAAGGTGCATCTACCAGCTAATCTACAATCACTTGCCCCTTTATTGCTCATCTATCTACATACTCGATGTCGAATTCACTGAGTATCATGACCCATTTTGATATTCTACCTATTAGGGTAGCTTTGTTGAGCAAGTATTTCAATGGATCGATCTTAGCTACTAGCTTGATGGAATGTGATAACATGTAATGTCTCCATTTTTGTGAAGCAAAGACCACAACAAGGCATGCTCTTTCAATTGGGGTATATTGTAGCTCGTAACCTACTAGTGTTCGACTGATGTAGTAGATTGCTTGTTCTTTTCCTTCATGGTTCTGTTGTGCTAGCAGAGCTCCCAGAGTTGTTGGTGTTGCTGAAATGTAGAGTAGCAATGGCTTGCCCTGAATTGGTGGCATTAAGATAGGTGGATTCATCAAATACTCCTTTAGATGTTGAAATGCTTGCTCACACATGCCATCCCATTTGAAATGAATGTTTTTGTGTAGAAGATGCGTGAATGGGTGACACTTATCTACCAACTAAGAGATGAACCTTTTGATGGACTGTAACTTCCCTCTTAGAGACCGCAATTGACTCAGATTCTTAGGTGGTGGCATTTCCATGATTGCTTTGATCTTGGCCAGGTCCACCTCTATTCCATTAGCTGATACGATATATCCAAGGAGTTTACTAGATGTGACTCTGAAAAAACACTTTTTTAGATTTAACCATACATTAAATTGCTCTAGTCTTGTGAAGATCTTGTCTAGAACTTGTAGATACCCTTCTCTGGTTTTTGATTTGGCTAGAATGTCATCTGTGTAATCTTCCATGATGATATGCATCATGTCATGCAAGATTGTTGTCATTGCTCATTGCTATGTTGTCCCAGCATTCTTTAGCCCGAATGGCATGATGCACCAACAATAGGTACCCCAAGGACATGTGAATGTTGTTTTATGTTGATCCTCTAGTGCTATCTTGATTTGGTTATATTTAGAGAATCCATCCATCAAGGACAACATGGTGTGCCCTGCTGTGAGGTCTACAATGATGTCAATGTTAGGCAGGGGGAAGTCATCTTTGGGATAAGCCTTGTTCCGATCCCTGAAGTCATTACATAGTCAAACTCTTCCATTTGGTTTGGCGATAGGCACTATATTTAAAATCCACTCTGGATAGTCTATTGGTCTAATAAACTTGACATCTAGCAGCTTCTTGAGTTCTTTTACCATGAGTACGATATGCGGGTGCATCTTCTTGAATTTTTGTTTAACTAGTTTAGCTTCCAGAGCTAGCGATAAGTGATGTATTATAAGGTTTGGATCAAGACCCAACATATCCACGTATGACCAAGCAAAGTTGATTTTTTTCTTTGTGAAGAATTTTGAGAACTCTGGCTTCTCTTGTGCAGTTAAAGATTGTGCCATATGAATCATCCTTAGATTTTCACCCAGGCCAACGTTGATCTATTCTACTGGTTCCATCAAGATGAAGGATCTCTCCTGATGTGTTAGATTGGGAAGAGGGTCAAGCCTTTCATCCTTCAATGCCTCAGAGAGGTTTTCACCATTGGATACGTCTTTCATATTTTTACTATTTTCACGATCTAACACTACCACAGAGTAGTTTTCACCATTAGATCTATCTTTCATTTTTACATTTTTGATACTGAAAGGCTTGGCACTCTCTCCAAAATAAGCCCTATCATTCAGTTCTATGGCATGGCCAAGTCTGTGATCCCCTGTAGGTATATGGTCTCTAAGTTCCAAAAAATTGATGATGGCCTCATCATTTTGAAAGGTATCTAGCTCAGGGGTAGAGTCTTGGAAATCCCAATCTATGAGTTCTAGATGCAATAGTGGTAACAAGTCATCGGATTGGTCTAGTTTGATAATAGTGATGGTAAAGATGGAGTTACTGTGGTTATTGTAAGCATTGACAATGCTTGCGATGGTACTCTCCACAAGGTGTTCTGTCAAGTTTGGTATCATTCTTCCCTCATGAATCTCACTATCGTTATTATGCGAATCAAACTCTAGAGGTCTAGACCATTAACTTTGTCTCTCATGAGTTGTAGGGGTAGGGTCATACTCATGGATCACATCAACATCTTTGTCATCACAAGATAGTTTAGAGAGACTATCCCATTCATAGTCATTGGAGTCTATCTCACTCCATCCTTGTAGTTGGTGAATTTTCTCTACTAGGTTAGTAGTAGATGTTTGTGGTTGCTTACCTTTATGCTTGTCTGTTCCTTTGGTCTTTGCTTTGCCAGTATAACCTAGCCCTATAGTGCCTCAGGATGTTAATGAAGGAGGTTGGATGGGCTCAATGATACCTTCTTTCCTCAATCCTATGGGGCCATGACCTCGATATCCCATTCTTTGTAGTATTTGGTATCCTTTACCATACTATTCAGTTTGCAATGTGGAGTGATGGTCTTGTTTCTTGGATAGACTATCTTCATCCTTATATAACAATTGTACGATGTCTTTCTCATCACTCTCATCTTCGAGGCTTCCCCATTTTACAAACAGACCTTTAGGAGTTTCAAATACTTTGGGTTTTCTCATGGAAGGCTTTCTAAGGAGAATATTATATGCAAGTTCCATGTCAAGCACTTGACACACCACATCCTTTACTATAGGTCCCACTATGATAGGCGAAACAATGGTTCCCTTTGAAGTTCTTTCCTCTTCATCATAGGCTTTGATGGTGATTTTTTTTTTAGGATCGATAGCACTCTATGAAAACCCCAATGCAAGGATTAGCTTTAAGGTGCAATATTTAAACCTGCTCCTCCATCGATTAGAACCCTTTTTATTTTATCCCTGTGGATGAAGGCTTATATGTGAAGAGATGCATTGTGTGGTTGCATAATTGACATGTCATCCTTTTCAGTGAATGATAGGAAATGAGGTGTGGTAAGATGACCTACCATGGTCTAAAACTACTCTTCGGCAAGGTTGGTTGGGACGGTGGTTTCCAAAAGAGCTTGTTCGAGTATGGCTTTGTGGGACGGGGATAGATGCAAAAGTTCTAAAATGGAAATGTGTGTGGGTGTCTTGTGAATTTGATCCAGGATGTTGTACTGGTCAGATGTAGAGGATGGTTTGGATGGAGCTCCTTTAAGAGTAACTTTTCCACCATGAGTGGTCACATTACAATCAGGGGTTTTATTTATAGTGATCACATTGATATGTGAATCACTTTCTAAAATATGGTTAACAACTTAGTCATATGAAACATTGGTATAATTGGCATTGTTAGCTCCACTTTTGTTTTGATTTGAAGAACCTCCCTTCTCATAGTTGTTGAGTGGATTCTTGAATGCAATATGATCATCATTAGAGGCATGTCCATCAAGCAATATCCATTTTTTATCCAACAAGTCTTGAATGGTGTGCTTTAGTTTTTGGCAGGCATTTGTCTTGTGGCCTTTGCTTCCATGGTACTCATAGAAGTTTGTGTCTTTCCACCAAGGAGGTTTAACTTTTGGTTCATATTCCCATGCCATTGGAAGCATTATGAGATTGTTTGAGATTAGCTTCCATAGGGCAGATTCTATTGTTTCCCCTAGAGGCATGAATTTTCTTCGAGGAGGAACGTTTGTAGATCATGATTTGGTGTTTTACGATTTGTTTTGTTGTGGGTTGTTTAGTGGGTTTGATAAGTTGAAAATTGGTTGCTTTGGCATCACATTTTTAGCATCAACCACCCCATCATTGACAATGTTTTTATTTTTGGTCCAAAGTTGCGGCTTGTCCATGTTATTATTGGAGCTAGGGGTTTCCTTGTAGATTTTGACTTGTCCTTTGGCTATCAAAGATTTTTCAATAAGTAAACCCATTTCAATGACCTTACTAAATGAAGTAGGACATTGGATTTGTATTTGGTAGCTAAGATCAGCATTTAGGTTGTGTACAAACATCTCAAGCATTTGTTTTTATGGCATATGATATGGGCATTTGCTGGCCAGTTGTCTCTATCTTTGTAAGGAGGCAAATGATTCTCCACCCTTTTGTTTAGTGTTACAAAGATCTAACATTGAGATTTCATGCTTAATGTTATAGGAGAAATGAGTGACAAACTTGTCCACTAGTTTGTTAAAGGTTTGAATTCTGGGAGGTAGGCAAGAGAACCATTCCATAACTTGTCCTCCCAAGCTCCTTAGGAATAGTCACATGAGATGGGTTTCATTGTGGGTGACTTCATGACATGTTGCACTAAATTCTTTGATATGGTCCCTCGGATCACCCTTTCCTCGATATTTGTCAAATTTTGGCACCTCAAATTTTGAGGGGAAAGCTATCATGATCAAGGTCTTATCAAAAGGATATGGTGAAATATTGTCGAGACAGTAGTGCTTTTTTGATGCTCCGGTTTGAATGTCTGTGAGCTATTGTTGTAAGGCTTGGATTTGCATTGTTAATGTATCCAAGGGATTGATTGTATCCTTAGCCTTGTCTGTTTTGGGAACCTCTTGTGTGATCTTGGGAGTTTCCATGTCATTCATAGAGGTGGTGTCTTTTAAGGTGGAGGTGTCAAAATCTGATGGAAGTTTGGCCCTTTGTTGTGCTACCATAAGGAAATACTTTTGAGGGTCCATGTTTAGGACTTTGTCCATCATCTTTGTAAATTTGAGTCTTGTAAAGCACCAAGTACTTCCTCATATGAGATTTCTTCCTCTCCATCACTATGAGATGGAGATGGTATGTCTTTGTTGAAAAGATCCATATCTTTCTTTTCTTTGGATTTTGATCTAGTTGCAACCATAAAACCCATTTGATGGGGGTGAATGTTGGATGAAAAATGCTTGTGAATAGAAGTTTTTGGTGTGGTTGAGATGATAAGATTTTTCCTAAGGTTTAAATTTTGATCTACTGCTTGCTCAAACAAATGTGCTCTTGAAATAAAAGATAGTCAAAGTAGGGAGAGCTGATTATCGCTATTGATATGAACTACTTTTATCAAGATTACACTAGTGTAGTTCTGAGATGAAGGATGGTATATCTTGTTATGAAACCAACTAGGTTTTTGTTTTGAGTTTTGGAAGATTCTAATTGCACCTTAGAAGGAAACTTGGTTTGTTATGACATTGTTGCTTTGGATGATATGGCAAATGGAAATGGTTTGGAAAATGGTTGTGAAACTGATTTGTATGGGTTTTCTAAGATCACAAATGAGGTATATGCAATAATGGGTATCCAAAACTGGTTCAAAATTTTCTCAAAAGTGTACAAAATAGCTCTTTGTTTTGCATGCGCAAGAAAAATGGTCAAATGTGTAGCTATGTAGGTCAAATGCGCAAGTCTGGTTGAAATGTACTAATTTTTGAATGTGCATGACTGTGCTTTGGATGCGCTTCTCTATGCATCAAATGTGTAGAAATATTGTTGCACAACAAAATGTCTCAAATGCATAGCAGAATGGGTCAATTGCGTAATAGGACTAAATGTGCAACAGAACTTGTCATATGCACAACAGAATGGTTTAAATGCACAACAGGATTAAATGCACAACAGAACTTGTCACATGCATAGTAGAATGGTTTAAATACGCGGAACTGCAAGTAGTGTTGTCTTTTTTCTTTCAATTTTCTTGATCTTGGCTTGTTTTCACAATGTTTCTTGAAGCAAGTCTAGTATTTTCGCTGATGATTTGTATCAATTAGTTGCAAGAAAACACGTCACACAAGAAGATTTCATGTTTGTTATTACAAATTTTTGACCAAAAAGAAAGCACAATCCTAAGGTTGGCAAGGACATTATTTGATGAGTTCCAACTTGGTTATTACACCAGCCACTTGCATAAAGGCAGACAGCTAGTAACTTGGTAGCACCAACTCCCCTCCACAACACTCACTTCTCATGCATACCAAGTTACAATTCCTTCGAAGAGTTGAACTTTTCTATGTCTACACTAAATGAGTGTATGATGTTGGACAGCTCTAGAGGTTCCTCCTCCTATGTCACCAAATAGGGGATTTTGCCTTACTAGAACAAAAGGATTTTAGTCAAGGCATCTATTCAGGTGGTTACACATGTGACCATTCGCTCTGATAAGGAGGCTTCCTAGCCTGCAGAGGTTACGATCTACAAGGTTTTGGGGGAAACATTGGTTGGTGTAACACAACAGCACCCGTTGCTTGTAACTTTCATCACAAACACAATTTATTTATAGTGACTTGGAGGTGGCTTGGCTTTAGCCCGTTATCACTTAAGGTCATCCCACTTGGAAGGAAGGAATTCCAAGGGTAGGCCTCTCTAAAGGTTAAACATGCAAAATGATAAGTTTGGCATTTTGGTCACCTACAAGAGGGGAGAGCATAGTCCTATTATGATTATGAAAACATAGAGAACATTGGTTCTTTATCTTCCTAGTTAAAAGAAAAATAACTAAATGTGTAAACCCTACCAAGCACAAAGATTTGCAACAAGATAACAACTTGGAAAAGATTGTTTGTTTTAACCTTCTAAAAAATCTAGGTGTAGATTGTTGCTTGAAGAAGTAAACAAGTGTTACTTTCCCCTTTTAAGCTATGTGATAGATTGTAGTGCAAGATAGTAAAAACATAAATAAATTGTTTAGTTTTAACCCCTAGGTTGGGACTAGATGCAAGTTGTGATGCAACAAAATGATTTACTTTCATCCTAGTTATGTCTATGTGATGATTTGCATGAACATATTAAGTTACTCTCTCTCCTAATTAGTTCTAGGTGTTTTAATAATGCAGCTAAAATGGCTAAGTCCAGCTTCTAACACTTGTAAATGAGAGTTAGTATAGAAGATTTGATAAAAAAAATTACAACTTTCTCTGACAAATCATATGCGCAGATCTGTAGGTCATTTGCGCAATACTGAAATTCATATGCGCATATTTACAAAAGTGCAACAATAATGATTAAATGTGCAGGACTGTGCTTTGGATGCGTAGAAATATTAGAAGCACAACAGTATGTGTCAGATGCACAACAGGATGTGTCAGATGCACAGAAAGATTGAATGAGGTGAAAAAAGTGTTGAATGGGCAGAACTAGAAGTTGTATGTGCATGAATGACATGCCATGATAGAACCTTCACAAAACACTCAAATTGAAGTTAAAAGTGGGACAAGGCCCCATGGTGGGTGTTAGAAATGTTAGTGGAAAATGTGAACAATGGTAATAAACAAGTAATCATCCAATAACTCAATGGAAATTGATGTAAACACAAGTAAACCAAGAATATACCTTCGAAGACTGTTTTACCTCTATGCTTCCATTATTCACCTATCTCTTCTTGATCTTGATGGTAATGGAGCTCTCAAAAGTGTGCACTTCCTTGCTGTTGAAGCTGACAAGAGTAGAATGGTTATGGTATGGAATGTGCAATGGAGACTAAACTACAATGCAACTATAATGGAGATGGGTTGATGGAGACATGATGATGATAATGGATTTTTAATGCAAATGCAATGAAGGTGATTTTGCCAAAGGCACACTAGTATGACTCCTGCAGAGTAAGATTATGAATGCTTGAGTGTATACAAATGGTTATGAAGACCTTGCTTATATAGGCTGAGGGAAGACCAAATCCAAGTGTCAATAGATCCATGACTGGAGGAATTACCTGTGATGTGTACAGTTGAGAAAAGCTTGAGGGAATGTGTGTGAATTAGGAGAGGACAAGTGTCCAAGCCTTCTTCATGAGTTATTTGAGATAACAGAATAGATTGAAGAGTTAATTGAGATGATTGATCAGTTAACTAGGTTGATTGGGGAGTCAACAGAATAGATTGACTATTGAACTCAATTGACTAATTAGTTAACTGATTTGATTGATGAGTTAACTAATTTGGTTGGAGGAGAAATAGGACATGTGGGTGAGGGAATATTAGCTAATTAAATATTAAAATATTTAATTATGTGTGCAACATGGTGACGTGGATTTATGAAATTAAGACTTTGGGATAGAGGAAATTAAGATTAATTAAATATTTTAGAATTATTTAATTATGTGGGACATTTGAAGAATTAGGGAATTTAATTAAATAAATTGATTTTATTTAATTATTGGAGGGATGTGAATCATTTAAATAAATTAGAATATATATTTAATTGATAAGAGAATGAGAATTAAAATAAATATTAAAATATTTATTTAATTCAACTCGAGCCAATTTTAGGTGTATATAATTGTAAATTGATATTTTATGAAAATATGGGCAATTCGTTAAAAACCTTTTATTTTGTCACATGACACACAACTAGACAATAAGTTTAGTCATTGGATAGAAATAAGGTGTAGGTTGTGGGCATGATCATGATAGCAGGTATTGATTAATGTGATAAAAAAAAAAAGTAACAAGCTTTCAAAATGCAACAAGCCTAAGATCCTTCCATGCTTAATTATTAACAAAATAAAAGGTTGAATTCTCCTATAATTTATAGCCAAAGACAAAAAAAATATAGATATCAAGACATCAAGATGAAGAGTCATTATTTCAAAAAGTGACTAATCATTAAAAATAAAACAAAAGTAGCTTTGACAATAAATGTATATCTAAAAAGAATCTTAATAGTGCTTGCTCCTAAATTAAGATGCTTCACTCCTATCCTTATCATGTGTTGCTGCTCTATCCAAATCATCATGCCAAGTACGCTTCTTGCCATTCTTTGCTCAAGATGGAGTAGGAAACACAACTAAACCTCAAGACATGGTTGGACGCCTCCTAATGTTCATTATTTCAATCAACTCTCTCTCCCTACAAAGTGTCGTGCCATGACCATCCACAACACACTTGAATGGTTGCATAGTGGGGTGTTGTAGTCCAATTTGACTAGATAGTGCCATGCCTCTACCTCTGTTTATCAAGTCTTCTAACCCCTTTCCCAAAAAGTTTTGTTATTTTCTAAGATACTGGATTCCTCCCCTAGGCACCCGATTCTGATCCTAATTCGATCTGGATACAAGTTCTGATCTGATTCACCTTGGATACATCATGGAAACAAATAATCTATGACATTCGAGTTTGACTAATTGACATTGTAGTATTTTTAATTTTTATTGTTTAAATTGTTCCATCATCATTTGTGCTTTGCAAGAAATATTCAACCAACTTTTGTACTCTCATCTTTGAATTTATTGTGCCTTCTCCTCCTTCTTGTGTTGAAATCTAAACATTAATAAAAAAAAGATATTAGTAGAATTACACAAAAACAATGGACATAGTATGAGTGTTTGAAAGCACATTACATTTGAGTGACATTAGTTCTTGTCCTCAACATCATCAAGTGCATGTAATGTGGATGGTAGGTCATCTGCTACATCCCCTAATCCATTTGCATGTAAATAATTAGTAAGGGAACAATGACCATCTAAATTGAAACAGAATGTAGCAAAAGTATGCAAAAAAACACAAAAGAACACTTACAAGGTGATTTGATATATCAATGCTAGTGTCCTCTCCATGAACCCATGTGCTCACACTAGAAATGTCATCAACAACTAGGAGAATATTATTTCTATTGGTGTGACCAATTGTTTCTCTCATCATGTTCACCTTGACTACATGATTACATGTGTACAACCTTGAGTTGAAAAGTTGTATGAACACATAGGCTAACCTGACATTGATCCAAACAATTGGTAACAAATTTTGTGATCTCTTTGACTTTGAACCCATGCAATATGGCTATCGGTGGCATCAAATTTCACGTGATCATCAGGAATCTGCAAGGAACACACCCAAGACAAATTCTCAACCTTTTCCAAATTAAATTTTCTATAGAAACCATTTTTTTGCTTATTTGCATCCACCAATAATATGTGTATACATCCACAGTCAATTGGTTAATCAACCAATCCACTCTTCTATGTGATGCACGTTGAATGGTCTTTAAAAAATGATTCTTCAAATGTGAGTGATATGATTCAATTGCACCATTTGTTTCTTGACCAGCATGCTTAAGGGTATGACAACATCTAGACCACATCCCCACCCTATGGATCCGCTACTCTTGAGAATAGTTAACAAAATTTTGAAGCATGCCATGAAAATGATGCACAAATAACCAAGCATCTTTAATAACCATCTCCTCATCTGGAGAGTGATGCATGATGGATCCCAACATATCAAACATTTCTCTTCTAAAAAAATCATCCTTCACCTTGTCTATCAACTTCTTCAACCATGCCCTCCTAACATGCCAGCTACAAAGATATATTTCACAACCAAAAACCTCTCTACAAGGCCACAATACAACTATAATTAGCATCCTAATTATATAGGTAAATATTAATAATGTACATTACTTAAATAAAAATCACCTGATAGCATTAATTTCTGTTGTAGCATCATCTACCATAAATGCATTGATTTTCCACTCTATCTTCTTCATGAGAAATCTTTGCAAAAGAATTTTCATCCAATACACTAAGTCAGATGTACATGATCTAGACATTATTATCCATGCAATTGGTAACCCCATGTGTTGGGCATCAAAAGCAAGCAATGTGTATAGTTGGAACTGCAAAAATAATTAGAGTACAAAGATTAAGATCATAAATTATATATATGAAGGAAAATATGATAAGAAAAATAATTTTAAATGATTTACCTTAATTGAATTGGTTCCAAATATTGCTCAAGTCCATTGTGCAACATCAGAAAATGTCCCCTTGGGGCTTTTCCCTCTGAAGGTTTAGCTCCCGGGTCTTTGTTATGCATTTAGGACATCTTGCATCATATTTTGGCATCCCAATGAGAAAACCTCTAAGTTTCATGATAATGGGACCTAGGGGGATCCCTTGAGATAGATCCTACCTAAAATAGGGGGGAGTACTTGGGCGCTCGTGCCCTATTATGGGTCAGGCCCAAATTTGAAGTGTCAGTTTATGACCATTATTTGGTTCCTAGGCTGACACGGTAAGTTTGAATTACGAAGTTCTTGGCGGGAATGTTTGTAGTTGCATATATAAGCATGTTTAGGCATTCATTTGTAAACTAGATGGCTATTGTGATCTTTATGCATTCTAAAGGTGATTCAAGGCATTCATTGTGTAGCAAGAGAAGATTTTGTGTTGTTTATGTGTTTGTATTTGTAGATTTGAGCATCCATCTCCTCATGGTATGAATAGCTTCTTCCTTCCATGAGATCTTCACTACAAGGTGATATCAATTGTGATTTTGATCATTTATCATTTGGATTTTACCTCTGTTACACAAGGACACACACTCTTTATCTGACAACGATGTTCGAAAGACTTGAATGTCTCTCCAAGGCTTGACTGAGTCAAGCATCTAAACACCACAACGCCCTCCCCATTTTTTCATGATTGCAAGTTATAGGTTGAAGAAATAGGAAAAGTGGAGTTGTAGGAGAGTGTTACAGAGTGTCAGAATTGCAGATCAGAGCTGAAAACAGGGACTTGAACTCAGGTGCCCACTCATTAGTCCTCCGAATCCTGCAACAGGAAAATCTTTAGAACAACAGGAACAAGTAGCAGATAAAGTTCCCAGATCCTGACAAAAATTAAGGCACTAGACTAGGGCACCCACTCATTAGTCCTTGATTTTCTACTTCCTAAACTTCAGGAACTTGTAGACATTTGTCTATTATTTTACATCTTTTTATATCGACATTTTCAATAATTTGTTCGTTTGCTTCCGTATTGACATTTTTAGGGTTTTAAGCATAATTGGGCATTATCGAGAAATCAAATCACACAAATCCAATTTTCCCTACATTCCAAGTGACCAAGGGCCTAATAGTATATTCCTACTCAATCTGAGGTCCTTAAATATTTTAGGGTGAAAGGAGGATACACATACAAACCATCAAAAACCCACTATCCAAATTTTACCCTAAGTGCATTGCTAGCATGCTATTATGCCCATATTGTACCATCCAATCCAATTGTTGTGGTAGTTGAATTCCTAAAATAAAAGGCACATCTCTATCTCCATTTCCATCAACACTAGTTTCATTCAATTTTTCGTAGGCAAACCATTTTTTTGGATTTGCAACCACCCATGGTTGATTGACTCAGGTGCATCTTTCCACATGACTCTTAATAGAAACTAGTTCAGTAAGTATGAAAAATATGATGGTGGTAATGTGTATTTGGGTGATAATTATTTCCTTGACATTGTTGGTCATGGAAGTATTCGTGTGATATTTTATGTTCGTAGAGTTAGACGATTTAATGGTGTTTTGCATATCCTAGGACTAAAAAGATATTTATTAGTTGTTAGTAAACTAATAGATGCGAGTGCATAGTGAAAGGGGTTGTGCTTAAATGGCAAGGCCATAGGGTTCTCAAGATGGAGATCCAAGTTTGAATCCCCCGATAACATCTATGTGGCTTCAAAGTTGTTGAGTTGACTAAGTGGATTATAAGTTGAGAATGTTGATGGGGAGGAGGTCCCCCTTGTGATCTCCAGCTTACAAAACAAAAAAAAAGATGCGAGTGCATATGTACAGTTTTCAAAAGTAGGTGTGAAAATCATGAGAGGTGCTATGGTCATAACAAGAGGAAGCATATTGGGTAAATTGTACCAGCTTGATGCATGCATGATTGAGTGCAATAGAACTTTTGATAAGATTAATTCAAAGACTACTTCACTGGAAAAGAGATGGTTTCCTCTTTAGTGGATGGTCGTGGCTTTTGGGTACCCAAGGGTGCTCTATCTATCAAATCAAAGTTGCCTGCAAAGAAGACCATGTTATGGCACCAGAGACTTGACCACATAGGAGAGAAGGGTCTATAGACCTTGAAAACAAATATCTTGTCAATGGTTTGGATGAATGTAGTCTTTAACTTGACTTTTTGCAAGCATTGTATTTATGGTAAATGAAACTGTGTTTAGTTTTATTTGATTTCTCATAAGTCTTTAGATATTTTGGATCTAATCCATTCGGATGTATTTGGTCTAGTTGATGTTCCTTCTATTGGTAAGTCAATTTATTATGTTTCTTTCATTGATGATTTTAGTAGGAGGACATGAGTTTATTTATTGAAGAGTAAAACTGATGTTTTCAGTTGTTTCAAAGAATTTAAAGCAATGTTTGAGTTGCAGACCAGAAAGAAGATTAAATATTCGAGGATAGATAATGCCAGTGAATTTTGCTTCAATTATTTTAAAACATTATGTGAAGACTACAGTATCTAAAGACAAAAGACAACTCCATATTCTCCATAGAATAATGGAGTTGCAGAGAGAATGAGTAATTCCTTGATGGAGAAGGCTAGGTGTATGCTAAGTGGTGCTGAACTAGAAAAAAAGTTTTGGGTTGAAGCTTTAGCCACTACTTGCTACCTAATAAATAGGTCTCCTACATCAGCTCTTGTTGACAAGAAGCCAATGGAGGCATGGTCAGGCCACAAGCCTTCACTTAGACATTTGAGAGCATTTGGTAGTGAGGCATATGCACATGAGCCAAAGGAGAAGAAGACAAAATTGGATAACAAGGTTGTTAAACGTATCTTCACTAGATACAATTATGTGTGAAAGGATACAAAATTTGGGATCCTATTCCACAAAAGGTAATTTATTCCAGAAGTGTTATTTTTAGAGAAGCTAAGCCTTCTTCTGTTACAGTACAATCAAAACAAAAGGAAGAAAATAAATATATGGTTCAATTTCCCTCTATGCCTGAGAAAGTTGAATTGTGGGCCCTAGAAAGACAGGAAGTTGAGGAGAGCTCTACAAGTTCTAAATCATCAAAGGAAGAAGAAGAACCTAAACCTTAGCTTGTTCAAAGGTCTACCAAAAAAAGAAAACTACTAGAAATGTAGGGATATTATGCTGATGATTGGGGATGTATATTTTCTTTGAATGCTAACATTGATGAACTGATATTTGTAGAAGAGGCTCTTGGTATGAAGGATGCAAAGTCTTAGAAAATAGCCATGGATAAAGAGATGACAACTCTTAAAAAGAATGTGTAGACACCTAAAAGTGTCCATCCCTCGCAAAAACCCTAATCACTTCTGCATTCTCCTAATTTTCCCTAATTTGCCTCCATGGTTAAATAATTGATTTTAATTAATTAATTACTTAATTATTCATTTCCCTAAAGTTCCCTTCATTTGATTTATTCAAGAAAATAAATCAAATTTCATCACCTAATTATCCCCTTTCATATGCATCCCTTTCACATAAATTAAATAAATTGGACAAATTTATTTAATTTAAATCCCATTTCCCACTTCACCATTTACCTCAATTTAAAATTTTATTTTGTCTTCTTGTGGTGAGGAAACCCTAACTCATCCTAGCCCTTCATTTTGGCTCCAAGTCAACAATGAATCCTAGCCCTCCATTTAAAATCCCTCTTCTATAAAACACCTCATTCAGCCCCATTTTGACCCCTTAAGCTCTCTTATGCTCTTAGAATTCTCTTTCAGCTGTAAACCCTCCAAAATCTTGCTTAACACACACAAGAGCTTCTCAAGATGTTGCATGAACTTGCAAATTTGAGAACATTGTGAGAAAATGAGGAGGACAATGAAGATTAGTCAATAGCTAGCTTAGATTTTAGTTATTTTACATGCTTGTTTTTCTGATTTTCTAAGTTAGAATGCTCTTCATTGTACTTAGGGTTAGTTGTAGTTTTATTTCTGCATATTTACCCAATTTTTCCCTAGCACAAAATGGCGAACCCAATGTGAAAATTGACATATAATTTGCTAGGTTTTGCTCACAGTGAAAATTTTTGATTTTTTTTAAATTTTTTTGGTATGATAGTCCGTACCGTACAGACAGGCCATACCACTATGTGTAGTGTGTTAACGGGTCTCTATTTGTAGGTTGAGTCTTTGTAGTCATCATTTGTTTTTGTTCTCATTAGATTTTGGGCTAATCGTTTCGGTTGCAAGTTGTAAAATTTTTTGGTTCATGCATGGTTTATGATTTTGTTGCAGCATCATTTTGGTTGCAGACTTTAAAATTTTGTGTCAAATTCATGGTGGATCTGAGCTTAATACCCTGCTAAACCCTAAGTTTGCCACCTTTAGATTCTTAGACCTCTGCCAACCATACCACTTGCCTCCCTAAGCTTTATCGATACCCTACTAGAAACCTTATATCTCCATTGACAGATCTTGCCTTCCACAATCGACTATGCTGTCAATTGTTGGGTCACCATATGCATTATCACCATTGGTTTTAGGGTTGTTGTCCACTCATAAAACCTAGAACCACCTCCCATTCAGCTTGGTTGCCCCTGCTTTATGGTTTCCATCGCTCAACCATACTCTATTGCCATCCATAGAAAACCCATACTCTGTCGCCGTTCATAGAACTATCATTGTTCATAGAAAACCCATCTCCTCTACCATTAGCATCACCTCCCACACCTGCCTTCAACTAGCCCTAACACCGTCACCTGGCACCAAATCTCAACCTCTACTCGGAAGCCACTCAGAACTCCCATCACCACCAATCCTAGGTTCATTCTTCCTGCCATTTAAAAATCCTAACCACCACTGTATTTCCTCTACTGCTTGGCCCCTTGGATCCAACCAAAAAACCCTAACTATACCATCTAGTTAACCACCAGTTGACCAGTCCAAAAGGTGTCACCACCTCCAAAAGCCTGTTCGACCCCTTAGGTTGCCGCCTCAACCTGTAGCCATCACGCTTGGTCGGTGTCCTAAAACACTTCTGCAGTTTCCGTCGACACTGCCAACGGACTAGTCCTCACCTCTGCCTAAACTCGCTAGCATTCATTACTCCTCCACCAAAACCCTAAGCTTCAAATCTCTTTGCCGGTGTTCAAAATACCTCCACCCATCTCTAACACCAGTCGCTTCCACAAGAGTTTCCAGTCACCACCTTGGATCCTAAAGTCGCCACCCCTATCGAATTTGTGGCCACCTACATTGGAACAGTCGATGTCAAAACTGCCACTCACTATACTCTGTTGACCACTTCCCATCACCAACCCACTCTCGGTCACCGCCCGCCTAAACTGACATCTACACACTTTCCCGTAGCCTCCAATCTAACCGCAGTCCGCCAACATCACTTAGGGTTATGGTCAGTAGGTAATTTTTTTATGTGATTGAAATGGTATAACTGGTTGTTTACCAACTTTGATGATTTACCAATTTAATTAAGATTTTATAGGGTTTCACTTGCAAAAGAACTTTCTTACCAACAGAGAAATGTCTAGGCACCCATTTGCAATCTGCATATCTTTTTTGCCTGTCATTGGTCGACGTCCTAAAACACTTCTGCAATTTCCGTCGACACTACCAATGGACTAGTCCTCACCTCTGCCTAAACCCGCCACCATTCATTGCTCCTCCACCAAAACCCTAAGCTTCAAATCTCTTTTCCAGTGTTCAAAATACCTCCACCCATCTTTAACACCAGTCGCTTCCATAAGAGTTTCCAGTCACCACCTTGGATCCTAAAGTCGCCACCCCTATCGAATTTGTGGCCACCTACATTGGAACAGTCGATGTCAAAACTGCCACTCACTATACTCCATTGACCACTTCCCATCACCAACCCACTCTCGGTCACCGCTCGCCTAAACTGACATCTACACACTTTCTCGTAGCCTCCAATCTAACCGCAGTCCGCTAACATCACTTAGGGTTATGGTCAGTAGGTAATTTTTTTTATGTGATTGAAATGGTATAACTAGTTGTTTAAATTGTTCATGCATTTTCTTTTTGTATTCATATCTTGTGGATGTGTGAGGTGTGAACTCAGAACTTGTCAATGTATTTGTCGATTGTGAGCTTTTCATTAGCTCGTGCCGTTTGTGGTGAGCGATGCTAAAAATCGCTTTTGCAACTTTAATCATTTTAAAGGGATTTTGATATATTTTATCAATAGAAGATGATATTCTTTTCTCCAAAGCTCATTCTTGATTCCTACATATGAGAAACATGATGTCATTCCCATCTTTTGATTATTACTAGCCCTTCTAAAAGCAAAAGTCTATCCCATGTTATTACATTAAGCCCACAATCATAAGCATTGTCAGAATAGATATTTGTAATTAATTTGTAAATATCTCCACTCTTGTGGCCTTAAGCTTAACTCCACTGTGGTGGTCTAAAGCAACTTACTCATGTTGGTCTAAAACATTCGATATTATTTATTTGTTGGTGTTAGTTTAATGCTATTCACTTAACCTATTGTGCAGTGATCAAACTTTATTTTCCATGGATATATTTTATGCTGATCGTTGGGTTTTAAAATTTATGCTTTAACCACCAATGTTTCCACTGGTTTCGCAGGGACCTTTAGCATTAATCTTTTGGATTGTGGTTTTGTGGTACATGGTCACATCCTTGACCAAAGGCAAGGCAACGATGGGCTTCTACACCCCCGGTTTCATTTGCTCTTTTTTTTTTTGGGTTTTGCCCTTGGTCATATGACAGACCAAGAGCTTCATTGGATCTAACTACCCAAACACTAACCACTGGGCACCTAGCTATTTGCATGTGACTATCATCACATAACCTCCAGCAATTAATGTTAACAATCAGGGTCCTCTTGGTTCCTACATGCCAAAATAGGCAATTCTTTTTTCAAATTTTCATAACTTTTGCAAAACATATCAGATTTTCATGAAATTTGTAGCACTGGAAAGCTAACTCAAAGAACTATGCTGTAGTGCAGGTTTGATTAGGTAAAAATGTCATTTTATTAGATATTTTTTTGGTCAAAGTCAATGTTTCTTTTAAAATTCAAACGTGAATATCTTGAGCATTTTTTATCAGATTTTGGCAATTTTTTTTTTCAAACTGCTTAGATTTTCCTATATTTTCTGATTATGCTGTTAGTTTTTCAGTAACTGATCAAATTTTGTAGATTTTCATCAAATTCCTTTTTTTGGCCTTTTTGACTTAATGGCTTGCACAGGCGGTAATTGACTTGTTACTTCATGTTTTTTGCAATGTCATTGATTTTTTTTTGTGCTACTAATGTCTGATTTGCAGCATGTGGCATCCATGGGATGAAGAATTTCAAACTAAAACTACTAACACATCTGATGTAGGGATTCAATTTTCTTTCATATGCATGTGCGTTGGTTATCATAGGCACATTTGGATTTGGGCTTAAAATGAACATAACTTGTTGTTTTCACACAATTCTTGGGGGCTTAAAATGAATCACTATTTGCATTGTTTGGTGACTGTGTTTGTGTTCTTGAATTGTGTATGCTCTTTCCTCGTGCTCTAAGTGATCTTTGGAATCACAAACACTTCTTTTCAAACACTTGCATTTGTCACACCACACATCTATTTTTCTAAGGTCAATGAACCCCCATGAGAGTGTAAGCAAGCTCACATGCATATGCTCTCGCCTTGCGACTTAATATGAGCGTAGGGATCAAAAACATGTTAACTTGTCTTGATTTTGTCACCCTTTAGAGTGGGCTTGCTCTTGAGACACATCTGGAAGGAGAACTCATTTGTGACCCCAAGCAAGACTTTCATCTGGCCCACTATATAAATTGAGGATAAGGCAAAATCCAAGTCCAACCGATATGAGCACTTACCATACAGTGCTAGTTCTAAAGGAGGCATGCCTTTGTGTATATTAAACTCCTAGTAGGGCTAGTTAGGGCCTTAAGTGGCTTGCTAGATGCTCGTGGGGTGCTGGTCGGGCCCAGATATTCACTAGAATCCCTTTTCTTTATTGGCCAAAAACCCTCTACTTGTTGATACAGGAGGTCAGAAGATCAAACTCTGATAGCTGTCCCACATTTTCATGACTTATGGAAGAGATAGTAAGGTACCTTAGTATCTGTGCATCCTAAGACCTAGAACTTAGTGTGCCTGTGAAGTGAGTGCACTGTAAGGGGGATCCTGTGCCCCAAGTTCCTGGAGCTATACACCATAAGTAGGCACGGAAGGGTAAAACCAAGTGGGAACTCAACAAGTATAGTCCTTGCCTAGCCTTCTAAGGTGTTTTCAAAAACTTGTCACAAAAATGTCAAACAACCACAAAATTGATTGCCAAGTGTCTTCTTTGATTGATGCGTGTGCTTGCCTAATCATCATCCTCGACATTCTTTCCACACATTCACCCCAAGTCATCATACCTTGATCACATTCATACCATATCCTTATCATTCAAGCTTCATATCCTAGTCACCCTCCTAAGCCAATCACTTTCATCCTAATCATTCCACTCCATAATCATATCCTAGTCATATTATCCTAATATATCCAAGTCACCATATCCTATTGATCATTGTTAATCACCCTCTTAAGCCAACCCATTTCATCCTAATCACATATCCTATTCATCATATCTTAATCATTTCACCTTATCCTACTCATTATCCTAATCCATCTTCATCCTAATCAATCATGTCATTCCTAATCATATCCAAGTCACCCCAATCCAATCATAATCATATCCTTGTCATTCTACATATTCCAAATCATCGTTCCTAATCATTTTATCCCATCCTAATCATCATCGTAATCATATCATAATCATATCTTATCATTCCTAATCATCATATTCTATTCATCCAAGTCATCATCCCTAATCATTAGACATCGTTATCCTCATCCAATCACACCACATCCTATTCATCATATCTTCATCATTCAATCATATCCTAATCACATCTTATTCATCAATCCTAATCATTACACAGTGACATATTCATCCAACCAACATCATCTTGATCATTCTCCCAATCATATCCAAATCATCCTAGTCAAACCCTAATCACCTCTTTCATCTAATCCACATCATCTTAGTCATCCTAATCATCATCCTAGTCACATCCAAGTCATGGGTATGTGCAGGATCATGATGGGCTAAACTATACCTCTAAGTGGCAATGAAAATACAAAAAATCAGACTTAATCAAGTTCATGTGAAAATTTGAATGAATTATCTACACAATTGGGAAAAGATGTAAGAACAAGATTTGTAGAGAATTGAGTCTAGTTTATGAGCTACTAATTTATTTTTTTAAAACTAAATTTACTTAGTGAAAAATGAACATTTCAATGAACAACTATTAAATTTTTCAGAAAAAAATAAAAAGTGGGTGTTTGTCCAACTAACCTAACTATGAGCAATTTTTTCTTTTTGAAACTTTCAAAATAAGTAGAGGACTCATGCCCAGATGTGAAACATATTTTTTTGAAATTTTTTTCCAATAAAATAATTAGTTATGATTTTTTTACTATGACTTTTTTAAAAAACTAAAGAGGAATTTTCCAGCCAGCCTAGCTCGATGAAAAAAATCAGAATTCAATTTTTTTTTTAACCTGTAGCTAATGGAGCATAGAGTGTGACGCATCTTTCAGATCTAAAAAAGGTGAAACGGTTTGAAAGTTATTAATGTTTTTCAATCAGTGTATCCATCAGGATTTCAGACACACACTATATAGAAAATTATTAATAATTATTTAGTAAAATGATAATCAAGAAAATCTTATATTTTTAGAAAGCTAACAATTTCCTCTATAAACCCTTTTTGTTTTATCAATTTTGCATAAAAAAAAGTCATCAGCATAATTGGTGAAGTTCGAAGAAGAGAGTGAAACCTGTAAAAACATTAGAATTGAGGGAAAGTCAACTATGACAACCCCAAGCCTACATACAAGGCAAAAGCAAAGAAAAACAAATATTTGTTATTAACGAATATCCATTTTTCTTTGGTAAAATACCATTTTTCCTCTTTTTATGTTTTACAAAACAAATATCCGTTTTTCTTTACCCTATATGTTACTCTCTCTCTCTCTCTCTCTCTCTCTCTCTCTCAAGGTGGTCTATTGATATCCCACAATGGTCATAAGTATTCATCTTTAGCTTTGTGTAAAATGCTAAAAAGGTGGTCTATCGATTTCCCGCCATATTCTTATGACCATTGCATCTAATTTCATCTATGATCGAAAAGGCTTGTCTATTTTCTAAGTTTTGTAAAGAGCATTGATAATAAAATTGTAACGTCCATTTTTAGATTCATTTTCTGCATTTCCTATAATCATGGTAATCTATGAAATCACATTTTTTTGAGGCATTCTATCAAATAGTTAGCAATGCCTTGTCTATGTTTCCATAGTTTTTATAAATATTTACTAGAAAGTTACCAAATATAATATTTGATAAGAACCCCCTATCATTATTCTTTTGATGGATGCCCATGTACCATTCCATTGGTGTAAGTAAATAAGATAGTAGAAAAGATCGTGGAGTTTGGCTATATACGAGTCAACTACATTTTTTTGAAGATTTTTTCAACTTTTTCAACAAATTTCATTATGTTATGCATTGTAATGTTGGCACTTTGTAATTTCTTTTTTGAAATGTATGTAAACATAAGAAAAGTCTACACATAATAGTTGGTCTTTTGGTAAATGAACGTTGTGGAACTTTATGAGGCATGGGGATGTTGAACTTCACTACAATTTACAAGTTTGGGGATGAGTGCAATAGGATTATTCATTGATGATACATAATTATTTTCAAAATCTTCATTTATATACTTATGAGATTTTAGGAAGTGGGTTCATGTTTTCCATCTACAACTTTGCAAAGGTTCCACTTTTCCACCAAATAGATTAATATTACTTTTAATCATGTAAGACTTTGGGAATGTTAAGATAAAATTAAGTTGCCAAAAGTGCAGCTTGACTCTACACTTCTACCTTTTCAGATCCCTCTCTCTCTCTCTACCTCCTAATTAAATCCTATTCCTAGCTTTCCTAGTTTTCCTTTTCCTTTCCAATTTGCTTAGGAGAGAGAGATATATAGATAGATAGATAGAAAGAGAGTCCTAGTTTTCTTATTTTCATTTTATTTGTCAATAAGGGAGAGGGAGATATAGAGGGGAGAGATAGGGAGATAAAGGAATGATAGGGGAGAGAGAGGCAATAGATAGAGAGATGGCTAGAGAGAAAGAGAGAGATGTCCAGAGAGATAGGGAGAAGGATTTAGGGGCATTATTTAGGGTTTTGAGAGAGAGAGAGAGAGATTTGTTTGGGGTTAGGGGTTGGGATTTAGGGAAATTATTTAGGGTTTAGGTGTTTAGGGCTACTTAGGAGACATAGGGAGAGAGATTGAGAGGTAGAGGAATGATAGAGATAGGGAGATAGTGAGATAGAGGTTTAGGGTTGCTTGGGTTTAGGGGGTTGGGGCTTAGGATTTAGGGGTTTATGGTTTCTCAGGTTGAGGGTTTAGGGGTTAGGGCTTAGGGGCATTATTTAGAGTTTATGGTTTAGGGGTTAGGGCTTAGGGTTTATTTAGGAAAACTAGGACATTTAGCTATCCCCACCATTACCAATCACACTTTCTAGCAATCCCACATAATACACCTTACCCATCACTTCACCTAGGTCATCACCAATTAAATCACCTCATTACTCCATTCAACCATACCCATACCACCCCTTTCTCACTCCACAACCTGTATTAACACATGATTAAACCTAACCCCTAACCCCTGTTTACTAACCCCTAAACCCTAAACCTGAGAAAACATAAACCCCTAAATCCTAAACACTAAACCCAAGAAAACCTAAACCTCTATCTCTCTATCTCCCTATCTCACTATCTCCCCATCACTATCATTCCGCTACCTCTCAATTTCTCTCCCTATGCTTTGTCCATGTCCCTCACTCTATATCTCCCTATTGGTCCTCTCTCTCGAAACACTAAACCCTAAACCTCTAAACCTTATCCCCTAAACCATAAACCCTAAACCCTAAATAATGCCCCTAAACCTTAACCCCTAACTACTAACCCCTAAACCCTAAACCCTAAACACGAGCAACCCTAAACCCTATCTCCTATCTCTCCCTTATCTCCCTATCTCTATCGTCCCTCTACCTCTCAATCCTTCTCCCTATTTCTCTAGACATCTTGCTCACTCTCTATCTCCCTATCTCTCCCCATTGTCTCCTCTATCTCTCCCTATCTATCTCCTTTCTCTTTCTATCTAGCTATCTCCAAAACTGAGAAACACTAAACCCAGGTACACCCTAAATCTAATCAACTCTAAACCTCTATCTCCCTATCTCTCCCCTATCTCCCTATCTCTATCATCCCTCTACCTCTCTTGATCTCTCTCCCTATGTCCCTGGCCATATGCCTCACTCTCTATCTCCTTATCTCTCTCCTTAGTCTCCTCTCTCTATCTCCCTATCATTCCTCTCTCTCTATAAACCCTAAATCCAAAACCCTAAACCTCTAAACCTAACCCCTACCCCCTAAACAATTTAAATTCTAAAGCCTAAATAATCCCCTAAACCCTAACCCCTAACCCCTAAACTTGAGAAACCCTAAACCACTATCTCCCTATCTCTCCCCTATCTCCCTATCACCTTTGTCCCTCTACCTCTAAATCTTTCTCCCTATGTCTCTAGCCATGTCCCTCACTCATTATCTCCCTATCTCTCCCCTCGAACTCCTCTATATCTCCCTATCATTCCTCTCTCTCTATAAACCCTAAATCTAAAACCCTAAACCTCTAAACCTAACCCCTAACCCCTAAACAATAAATCCTAAACCCTAAATTATAATGCTCCTAAACCCTAACCCCTAATCCCTAAACCTGAGAAACCCTAAACTGATAAACCCTAAACCACAAACCCCTAAACCTTAAACCCAAGTAACCATAAACCACAATCTCCCTATCTCTCCCCTATCTCCCTATCACCTTTGTCCCTCTACCCCTCAATCTCTCTGCCTATGTCTCTTTCCATGTCCCTCACTCTTTATCTCCCTATCTCTCCCCTCAGACTCCTCTATATCTCCCTATTGGTCCTTTATCTCTCTCTAAACCCTAAACCCTAAACCTCTAAACCTTAACCCCTAACCCCAAAACCCTAAACCCTAAATAATGCCCCTAAACCCAAGCAACTCTCTCTCTCTCTCTCTCTATGTCTTCGGACATGTATCTTACTCTCTATCTCCCTATCTCTCCCCTCTATCTCCTCTATCTCTCCCAAACTCTATTACTCCCCTCTCTCTATCTCTCTTTAAACCGTAAACCCCAAACCCCTAAACCCAAGCAACCCTAAACCTCTAAAACCTAAATAATTCCCCTAACCAACCTCTAAACCACTTCTCTATATAGGTGCAACTAATACTACTTTTTCATTGTTTTCCACATTTAATTATATTCTTTTCCATTTTCTAAGTCCTACACATGTCCAATTTGTATTGCTTGTCAAGTTTTTAGTCCAATTGTTAGTCCCAGCTCTCATGGTTATTAAAATGTTAGTATAGTTAGATTTATCCTTAGGTAACATTAATTTACACGTTGCACAAACAACCACACTGAAACATAACCTTACCTATTTAAGGTTAACCTTTAAAGTTCTTTCATAAATCACAAGCTTAACAGATTCAACTAGTTCAATGTTCTTATAGTCCATGCTTACCCTTCCAAGAGAGTTCATGCCATGTTAACTTTGCATTATGTCCTAACATATCACATGAAGGATCATCATCATCACAAGGAATAACAATGTCATGAAGGATTAATGAAGGTGTAGCTTCACCACATACAGTATCATTCATAATTTTATCACTAGAGGGAAAGGGTATATCATGTGTATCCTTCTCAAACCATGTATCATAAATCAAATCATATAAAGAAATTTAGGGCATGAGGTTTAAGGAACATACATGTTCTTTCTTCTCTTAGTGAGATAAAGTTGTTTTCATACAAGAATGCACATTTGTATGAAGTGCACTTTCTTAGTTTCAATGTGTTTTGAATCTTTTTAAACTTGGATCCTTGGCCTAATGGTTTTCCTAGGTCTTCCCTTTCATATAATTTATATCATAGTTCTAGGCCTAGCTAATATGAAGTGTATGAAGAAGAAGATTGTTGTAATGAAATCTCATATTACTGCTCAAATAGTTATATATATCCTCTCTATATAGGGAGGTGTTATTAACAATCATTAGAATCCTTCACAAATTGAAACACTCTTAAATTTTTTCATGAATGAATACCATGCTTGGTAGTATAAATAGATTAATAATTAAAGGATAAATTAGTAATCAACAAACATTCAATCATGTGTACATGGTTTATATTTGGTATACCTCATGTAGAATTGGGCAAGTAATATATACATACACTGAATTGGGGGAAGGGAAACAGATATCCATTTTGGATTTCTAGAAACAGATATCCATTTTGAAAAGGATACCCATTTTGGTTTGGTATCCAAACCAAAACAGATATCCGTTTCAAAACATATGAAAGTCAAACTTTGCCAAGTCGCGAATTTGGCTAAGTAAAAACGCAATTTTTTTCCTATTGCCACTATTTGGCCCGAGATGATCCTGCACATACCCTCATCATAACCCTATCCTAATCTCATTCTTATCATACCCTCATCATTCAACCCTCATATCCTAATCATTCTTCCTAACCACATCCTCTACGTCATCTAATCACCCTTATCATTCACATGATCCACATCATCCTAATCACATCCTAATTGCATTATCATCATTCCACGTCATCCTTTTTCTAATACAATTATCATCATTCATATCATTGTCCTACTCATTATCCATTCATCCCGAGCCATCATCCTTATCACTCTTCCTAACCACATCCTGCTTGTCATTCCACATCATATCCAAGTCATCCTAGTCAAACCCTAATTGCCTCTTTCATCTAATCCATATCATCTGAGTCATCTTAATCATCACCCTAGCCAATCCAAGTCACCCAATATTGTCATTCCACATCATTTGAACTCATCTTAATCAACATCCTAATCATTCCATTCCTCATCATTCAACCACATCCCTAATCCTAATCATCCTTACACATCATCCTTTCATATCCAAACAAAATTGATCCTAATCATTCCTAATCACATTCTTGTCATATCTTCTTCATGCCACCTCATCATAAGTATACCCTAAATCATTGCCTAATCATCACCCCATCATCCATATCCTTATCACCATCCTCTTCGTCCTTCCTAATCATTCCACATAATCCCAATCATATCATATTTATCATACCTAATTAGTACACCTATTCCTAATCATATTCTATTCATCGTTCCAAATCATTCCACCTCATCCCAATTATATCCTAAGCATCATAATCATATCCAATTCATCATGCATAACCATTACACATCATCATCCCAATCCAATCCATTTCACCCTGATCATTCTTCTAGTCATCATCTTAGTCATCCTCATCAAACCCTAATTACCTCATTTATCTAATGCACATCATCCTAATCATCCTAATCATTAGCCTAATCAATCCAAGTCACCCAATATTGGCATTCCACATCATTCGACCTCATCTTAATAATCATTCTAATCAGCCCTAATCATTTCATATCATACCCAAGTCATCATAATTCAAACCTTAATCATCCCTTGTCACCTTCTTCCTAATCAAATCCCCATCAAATCCTAATCATTGCATTTCATCATCCTTGCCATTCAAATCCAATCAATTTCATATTATCATTCCACATCATATCACTATTGCATATCCTAAACACATCCAAGTCATCATCATCATTCTCCCAATCATATCCAAGTCATCACAATCAAATCCTAGTTAACACCCTAATCATCAACATTCATAATCCAATTCACTTCTTCCTAATCCATCCAAATCATCTAATCTCATCACTACACATCATCATCATTCATAATCCAATCCACTTCATCCCAAACATCCAAGTCATCTAATCTTATCTCTACACATAATCATCTTCGTTCGTAATCCGATCGACTTCCTCCTAATCATCATAGTCAACACCCTAATCATCAACATTCATAATCCAATCAACTTTTTCCTAATTCATCCAAATCATCTTCATCTCATCACACATCATCATCTTCATCCCAATCCAATCAATTTCATCCTAATCATTCCCAATCACATTACACACCATAACCATAGGAAAAACCTTGGAGTATCTACTCTCCCTATCAAATCTGATTACAACTGTGTCAAAGCATATCTAATTTCATTCCACTACATACTCAATTTCACCCACTACATATTCCATTTCATTCCTTTATGATCAAATTTCATTACAACATTTCATTACCATTCAACCCTCAACATCTATAGAGGTTCCCAAACATAGTCTCCCTAAGGTTGAAACATAGGGAGAAACTATTGAATCTTGACTATATCACAAGTACAAATCTATGGACCAAGAGACCTTGACACCTTTTCACATCAATCAAATCTTGGGCTTAATACTCCACAGCTAGTTTAAGTCCATCCTTACAAGTGAACTTTGAAACTCATGGGTTCACTCTAATCAATCATCTCTTCCATACCTCAAGGTCTTGACAAAACCAATTTGTACTTGGAAAGGTCATTAGTAGACGAGAGAACCCTCTTGGAGCTAGACTTTTAGAAGACTAATATCATCACCCTCAATCATGGTCTGGGCCTCATCACCTCGCATCGACATCCCCATAGCATCCTACAATTCACAAGTCTCATTTGGTATAGACATGGTTGCAAAAAATAGATAAAGGGAGTCAATCCTTCTAGTTATCCTTGTTCATCCTTGTCATTCCACATCATCCTTGTCATTCCAATTGACATCATCATAATCACATCCTACTCATATCTTCCTCATTCAACCTTCACACCCTAATCACCCTTTCTAATCACACCTTTCAAAAAATTCATCCTAATCACCTCAGCCCTTAATCATATCCTAATCATTTCCAAGTGAACCCTAACCATACCCTAATCATCCCCAATCATGCATCTAATCATCCAATCAATCCCACACTCTATCACATCTCATTCATCCCAATCATTCCACATCATAAACCATCATCCTAGTCAAGCACTTGCCAACATGGTCCTAATCCCACAAGAAGACATACAACAATGTGAAGACATGTGTCATTGCATGACAATCCTAGAGAACAAGGTTCTAGCACCCCAAGCCTATCCAAGTCCTAATGTCTTTATGTTCTAACACCACCTTTGACAAGGAAGACATCAACCTAGTCCATGCAAGCCATTCACTATGATTACCATCTTCATTATAAGTCCACACCATCTACCCTCATTGTCCATCCAGTATATTATCCTTCCACCCATACACTTGTAAAGGATGCGATCCATTGGCTACTAGATAGGGATAAATCATCCCCATGTCAAACACCCATTCATAAGCCTATCATTGAGTCCTCAAATACCATGTCCAAATATTCAAACCTATCATGTGGTCCACAACCATCAAACCTATCCAAGAGTCATCCACATCCACTTCCACCCAATGTCAAGAGGCATGTCAAGGGTATACTCCTAAGCACATGGAAACATAAGCCCCTTGTCTAATCAAGATCAAACCCCTTCCATTCTACCCATCCACAACACACTTACATTTTTCGATGATCAAACTCCCATTTATGATCATGATCCCACTTATGATCAAGAAGGCCATGATGATCCACTTAGCCAACTTTATGCATTCCATGGTGAAGAGCTTCCACCTCACCAATTCAGGATCCAACCACTTCCACTTGTCATGATGAGACATGTGCCTCCCAAGAACACACAAACATAGAAGATCAAACAAATAAACTGGGTCTTAGTGAACATCATAATAATCAAAATCCTAATGCTCTTTCCACATCCACCACCAACTCCATTTCAAATCCACCATCATGTCCACTTCATCTTACCACCTTCATCTATGAATGTTCTTTAGGAACACAACAACCTTTGTCCACTAGCGCACCTTCTTCATCCAATCAGGAACTCATGTCTAGTATCCAAACCACACCTAGTCCCATTGTACATCGCATTCTTCAAAACATGAACTACCAAGGCAAAGGCCTAGGCCTTCACAAACAAGGTATTTTGGAGCCTATATATATGTCAATGTCCCTCCACGCTCATATGGCCTTGGATACACACCCCAAGGTAAACAATCTAATGATGTTGGTACTTCCTCCATTCATTCTAAGTCCACCACTTTCCATCGCACATCGCATCATATTCCCAAAACATATGCCGCCATTCCACCTCCATCATCCTACAAGTGTCAAAAGCATGTGACCATACACCTTCTACCATCCAATTTACCTCCAATCCTTCCAACTTCTAATTTACCTCCATCCACTTTACCTCCATTGCTCCTGACACCTAACATTCATATCATTGATAAATTCCTTCACATTCCTAATCATGACCAACAAATGCACACATGGTCCAAACATAAAGCTTCCACTCATTCCATCCACCCACTAGGATTCAAAAGTAAAAATTTGGATGCCTCTACATGTAAAGACAAAAATCCTAAGGACCCTATTACCTTAGGAAATCAATTGAAAAATTCAAAGCAAAATCCATTCAAAAATCCATCCAAACCCATACCTCCAAAAACAAAGTTAAAAACTAAAATGGTTTGGGTACCTAAACAAAAATCAAGCAAGTCAAAAGAGGCATCCTCTTTCATTCAAAAATCCCAACAACCCTCTTCCATCCACTCCATTAAAAAATCCCATTTCATATACAAATCCCACATCAAAAGTAAAAAATCATAAAATCATAAGTACATGTGGGTCCCTAAAATTTTACGTCATCCATCTCCTGAGAAAACATCGGCATTGCTTCCTACACCTCCATCCACTCAAAAGATTCCATGTTTATCATGGTGTGTGCAGCCGTTGGTCATGATTCCTTTCCATACTTCCATCACTCCATCATTCAACTATTGTCCTACATATTTTGCTCATCGTATTCCTATGGTCCATGCTTTTGCATAAGTCCTACATAATCCACATCATAATCCACTTTTGTTCCCTACATAATCCACATCATAATACACTTTCGTTCCCTACATAATTCATTGATAACCCACTTTCATTCCCTACATAATCCACATCATAATCTACTTTCATCCCCTACATAATCCACATCATAATCCACATTCGTTCCCCACATAATCCACATCATAATCCACTTTCATTCCTTGCATAATCCACATCATAATCCACTATCATTCCCTCCATAATTTACTATCTACCTTATCCATGTCACTTTCATGCCATCACTTACCAACATCGATGAACATAACGACATTTGACATGGTCCATGCAACATTTTTCTCCAATGGAACTATCACCTTCATGGAGGTAGACACTTGAGTCCCTCATATTCATACTCCCATTCAAAAAGCAAAAAAAATAAAAAAAAAAGGAGTAAAGATAAATCCCTTCATCCAACGATGAAAACCTGGCAAACAGGCACCTTGGATAAGTACCATGATGAAAACCTGACAAACATGCATCATGATTAAGTTGATCTTCTACTCCCACATGAACAAAAAACTACCCCTAGGTCTTGCCTCCACTTGACTAGCTCTTCCCACAAGAGCGAGGGTGACTTGGAGGTCACCCATAGCAAGGAGAGTGTTCATGTGTGATATTGAGGCCGATTCATCCACATTTGTGTTTGAGTCACATTTCAGAGAACACAGTAATTGTGGATACATCCTAGAGATAATGACAACTCTGTACAAAACTCCAAATAGAGGATACATTCAAACTATCTATTTTTAATACTAGATCATCAAAATTAGTGGCATGTTAGATTTTTTCATCAACATTATTTGTAGAGTCAAGTATTATTATCTATTACATTTAATTCCCTATCTAAACATTTATTTCTAAATTATCTACTCCCATAACTATCATTTATTAATCTAGGTTAATTTATGTTTAGTTGTACACATTTAATTTAATCATACTAGATTAAGTTTAGGGAAAGGTTGTTTTCCTTCACATTTTTGGTGAACCTATTTGATCTTAAGACCCCTAGGGTTTGATGTGCTACACTTTCATTATTATTTAGGGTTTTAGATATGTCATTTTTTATTACATCATCATATTTTAGATTTTTCTAGGGTTTATGTTCCTTTAATTACTTCTCATTGATATACATTTTTCTTTTAGGGTTTAAGCTTCATTGTTTGCTATATCTTTTTCCCCTGCCCACACTTGGATATAACATTAGGGTTTCAATTTTAGATTTGATGTACCACTAATATTTCTAGTTTCTAAATCTAAAAGTGATTTTTTTAGATTTAGATTTCTATCCTTTGTTTATGTCACGAGGTACTCATAATCCTAATCTTCCATTGAGGAGTACTTGTTTGCATCTTGACATGGCCACCTAATCCAATGAGATGAAGATTTATTCCAACACTCATGTTGAGAACAACTTAAGAGGATAATCAAGATTATGATCATGATGCTCGTGTGGACAACTAAGATTTTGTAAATGAGCTTGCTAGTTTGACTAATGTTAAAAATCCTACACAATCATTTAATATGATTCATAATGTGTTCATCAATAAGCCCCTTGAATAAAAAATCTTGTAGGTTGTTAGTGATAAAATTACTTCATCTATTGTGGTTAGTGCATCTACCTCCTCTCTTTCTTCTTCTATTAATCCATCTTTCACTACCAATACCTTCCATTGCATCATTCATGTCCCCATTATATCACCCCTACTTATACTAGTGTACCACCACATAATCATTAACCTTTCTCGACCTTCCCTCCTCCTTATGCACTTCCTCATAACTATACCCCTCTAGAGATACTCACATCCCTCATGATTTATTACACTTCCATTCTTATTTCATCTTCCACTACCCAACCTATCACCACCCCTCTTAGTCATGCCATTCCTACATCCACCACTTCATCCCATGCTATGTTTATCCCACATTATAGATCTCTCCATCCAATCCCATGTATGCCCTTCATTATATTTCCTCCTCTACGCCTCTTTCCCAACCTATCACCTCTTCCATCTCTCACACTTATCACCATTCCATCATCTATTGTAGATTCAATAATTCATAAGATAGATCAAGTAGAGAAAAGAGTGGATGCAAGACCTAATGGAAAAGATAATGAGGAGTTCAAAGATTCTTGGCATACACCACTGAATTATGAGATTATGGTACATCCCCTATATATGAGATTGGTGGCAATGTGATTTTTAATATATGATGGTAAAGGTGACCCAAATGCACATTTGAGATCTTTTATATGGTAGAAGAAATAACTAAGACATGTTGCCAATAAATAGATTGATCTTGGATTATACTGAATTGTTTGCCGAAACAAAGCCGCGTCAAGCTTTAGGCAATAAAAAAAGACCCATGTGTTAGAAAAAGAAAAGAGATATATAAGCATATCAAAAAAACTGGTAAGTCGAATTTGATAATGCTCTTGACAATGTAGTTTGGTTCGCTGTGAGTTTTATGTAAACTCTACAATGATTTTGAATTGTGCACACTTCTAAAACAGATTGATTTGTTGAATTCTCGAAAAACATTACTAGGTTGTTTTCAATGAGTTGAAAAGGAGACTTCATATACCAATTTTGTTTTCCAGTACTGTTCAAAAAGAGATTTAAGGGGTGGTTGTAGTTGCTATAGTGTAGAAAACATTAAAAATGAATGTATATAGTCAACTATTTTGGTGCCCTCGTTTTTGTTTCTATCTTGAGTTATTTATTTCATGCCAATGTAAAACAAGTGTTCCAGGATGGCATCTTCTGCTGGCCATATGTTTTTTTATACCTAGTGCTTTGCCACATGATTTTGTAATGAAGTTTAAAATATAAAAATGCAAAAGATTTATGTTTTTTAAGGATAACACTCCATGATCCACTTGCAATGTTCTACTCTAGAGGATTCATCCAAAATCTTCTACATGGTTTTATTTATTGTGACATTATACAATCTAGCTTATGAATAAATTGCCCTGGTGAATAAATTTCATACAACTACCTACTCTAAAACTTCAATTTAACATTTTAAGATCAAAATACATAATTTTCCATGCAAAATATACAATCATTTATATGATGTGAATATGGTCATATAAAATACTATACTGATGCAAATGTAATAGTTATTTTGTATTTGATGATTTACTTTTCCATGCCTCAGGTAATTTTGTATGCAACCCTCTTTATAAAAATGTAATCATTTATCAATTACTAAAATTCCCACTTTCATAAAGACTAATAAATACAAAGTTCCATAATACAAAATTTAAGTTAAAAATAATTTATTTAAAAGCATAAACTTTAGTTGTGATATTGGACATGTGTTGTTTTGATTGTCCCCTACTCATTAATGAAATGAACATAACAATTATTTAAAAAAAAAAGTTAACCTTATAAAAATATATTTACTCAAACAATTAAAAAAAACATTTACTTTCATTAGAAAGAAAAATAATACTTAAAAACTACTTTCTACATAAATAACTAGATCATAACTCTTGTTTGAACTTCTAAATGTCGGCAGAACCGATGAATATTAAATTAATAATGGAATGATATATAAAAGTTAGAGATTTTATTCTAATTTTGTGAAAAATTCATTGGCATTTGCAATATTAGAAGCGCCATGGAGTGTAATAGCAGCAGAGACAATGACAACCTCCATGATTTCAATTCAGATCCAACTGCCATTTCGGAAGGGCAGCTGCCATGTCAGCAGCTCCAAGCTCCACAGTTAGCTTTCCATATTACTGTTGAGGATGGCCACATCATACTCACACCTCTGCCAACTCAGCTCCACAGCCATACCCATTTTTCTATCCCACTGTCATCTCCTCCCAACAAAATGCTTATAAC
This sequence comes from Cunninghamia lanceolata, assembly GCA_027924645.1. NCBI lineage: Eukaryota > Viridiplantae > Streptophyta > Pinopsida > Cupressales > Cupressaceae > Cunninghamia > Cunninghamia lanceolata. The sequence continues at coordinate 1,389,922 of BSBN01001266.1, read as the reverse complement.
ATCTCTGCCCCAGTGCCACCCACATTTTGGAACAGTAATAACATGTTAACTAGTGGGTATCTTAACCTGTGTGAAGAATCTGTGCCTCCAAATGAAAGGTTTGTTATAGTCACACATGGGAGAATAACCAAGAAATTTGGGCTGGAAGGCACTCCAGAGAGCATTGCAAAGTGTATAAGACTTGTATTTGAATTGAGAGTGATGAATGGACATATGCGGTTAGTAGACTCATTTGGAAATTGCAGACAAATAGATAGGAACTTGCCCATAAATACAACTTACACACTCATGCTTACTCTGGCTTCTCATCAGACTCAAAATACTCATGCTGATGCACAAAGGGTAAGATTACTGCAACCAAAGACACTTTAATTTTGTAGCTCTAACTTAATTATATAATTGATTGCAGGCAACCAGCTCTACTAGTGGGATCAAGCATCAATAGAGGCCAGTAATCTTCATGGTTAATATAAATATTTTCTATAGCTGTTTAGGATTGTTTATAAGTTTATGTGATTGATTTATTATTCAGTTATTGATGTAAATTTAGTTTCCAGATTGGTTCAAATCTAAAACTTTTTATAGGTTAACAGGTTACTTTACAATTGAACAACTATTTTTAATTTATATTCAGTTCAATGGTTAAATATAAATTTTTGCCAATATAAATCATATACATATATTTTTTAAAATTATCTACCCATTCATAAAGTGTTATATAATTCATACACATATATCTTTTATATATTAAAATTATTATATACATATATGGTTAAAAATATTTACCTATTTAACAAAAAATAATATATTTTTTAGATAATATTATAGTTGGAACAATTTTTTTATTAATATGTTGGTTATATTTATGGCATACTTGTAAGAGAGATGTAAGTTTATGTGTTTGCTATCCTTCATCTATCTATTCTCTAACTAGCATACCTATATTTAAAAAATATATCTAAAGTATGTGGAGAGATATCCTTCTCGAGGCGCCTATTTCCACCTATGTGTGGTAAATTGATTAAAAAAATAGGCACCTCGAGAAGGATATTTCTCGACGTACTTTAAATATATTTTTTAAATATAGGTATGCTAGTAGCATCCGTAGCGGCAAGCCTAATTCTAACTATATTATATATCTGATTAAGAATTATTATTATATAATATAATATTATAATATATGTTAGATATATTAATATAATATATTATATAATAATTATATATAATATTAATATCTAGGTTAGATATATTATTATAATTATGTATTATTCTTTAAGGTTTGAATGAAGGTTAGATTTAGAATTATGGTTTTGTTTAATGATTGGATTAGGATTAGGCTTATAAATAGGGTTAGATATAGAGTTATGCTTATGAATAAATACTTAGTGTAATGTTACGGTTATGAATAGAATTGGAATTAGGGTTAGATTGAGCATTATGATTACAATTATGGTTTGGGTTAGGGTTAGAACCGAGGTTAGATTAGAATTATAAATTTGTCTAGGGAAACATTTAGGGTTAGGGTTATAAATAGGGATAGATTTATGATTTTAATCATGTTTTAAATTATGGTTATGGTAAGGATTAGAATTTGGGTTAGGGTTATGATAAGGATTAGAGTTACGATGTTAGGATGTTTATTTTTAGAGCAGTCTATGCTAAGTATAAATTTAAGATCATGGTTCAATTAGGGTTATAATAAGGTTATAATCTAATTAGGGTTATGGTTATGTTTATAAATTTTGTTACATTTAATTTTTTATTAACGTACCAAATTAGTGTTAAGGTTAGCATATTTATCTTTATAGAAATATATGCTAATTGAACCTTAATGTTAAACCTAACTATAACCCTAACATTATTTTTAATTTTAAACCAATTTGTAACCCTAACAATATTTCTAATTTTAACCCGATTTGTAACTTAACATTGATATTGAATGGTCTATATTGACTACTTATTGTAATCATAGTTTGAACCCTAATTCTAACATATAACTATAACCCTAACCCTAAACCCAACCCTAATTGTAATCATTACCCTAAATCTAATTCTAACCCTAACCATAACCCTTATTCTAACCCTAAGCATAATACTTATTCCAACCCTAAACATAACTCTAACCCTAACCTTGACTATAATTCAAAGACTAATGCTAACCTTAATACTAACTTTAATTGTAATTGTAACCCTAACCCTAACTCTATTTCTAATATGAACCCTAATTATAGTCATAACCTTAATAATAACCCTAACCTTAATTCTATCCCTAACCCTAACCCTATTTGCAATCCTAACCCTAACTCTAATTATAACACTAACCCTAACCCTAATTATAATGTTAACCCTAACCCTAACCCTTATTCTAACCTTAAACATATCTCTAATTTTAACCCTAACCTTAATCATAATCGTAACCCTAACCCCAACTCTAATCTTAACATTAATCCTAATTATAATTGTAACCTTAACTCTAACCCTAACCCTAATTCTAATCCTAACTTTAACTCTAATTATTACCCTGATTGCAACTCTAACCCTAACCCTAATTAAAACTCCAACCGTAACTCTAACCCCAACTCTAACCCTGATTCTAACTCTAAGCCTAACTCTAACCCTATCCCTAACCCTTACTCGAACTGTAATTCCAACCCTAACCACAACTTTATTTCTAATCCTAACCCTAATTCTAAGTCTAACCTAATTATAACCATAATTAGAACCTTAATTCTAATGCTTACCTTATTTCTATCCTTAACGCTAATTGTAACTCTAATTCTTACCCTAATTCAATATCCCTAACTTTAACTCTAACCCTAACCTCAAGTCTAACCCTAACCATAACTATAACCCTAATTCTAACACTAAACGTAACCCTAATTCTAACCCTAATTTGAATTCTAACCATACTTCAAACCCTAATTATATACCTAATTGCAACCCTAATCATAATTTCCTAATTCTAAATATAATTCCAATACTAACACTAAATGTAACCCTAATCAAACCCTAACCCTAATTCTAACATTAGCCCTATTCCCTAATCCCAATCATATGTCTAACATTAACCCTAATTCTCATTTTTATTCTCACCCTTACCCTAATTCATTACCCTAATTCTATCTCTAACCCTAACCTCAATTGTAACCCTAACCCTAACCCTAATTATAACACTAAATCTGACCCTAATTTCAATCATAATTGTAACCCTAACCCTAACCCTAATTCTACTTCAAACCCTAACCTAAACCTAAACCATAATTCTAAGCTTAATTTGAATTAAATGAGATATTTTTTTTTAACATTTAAGTATTAAATATAATATAATGGTTCAATCTAATTCCAACTATTGGTTTCCTAGTGAACCACAACAAAAAGATTTGCATTTTTAAAAATAGTTTAACACATCTCTTGCTACAATGCTTAATGATGATAGAAATAAGTTGAGCATCTTTATAAATTTCTCATAAATTAGAAGGAATGTAAGTTTCCAACCTACTTAATATATTTCTTTCAAGATGTTAATTTAATTAATTTCATGAAAGTAGTTATATTCTATTAATTAATTTATATATATTAGATTAAAAATATGTATTAATTTGAAATAATATTCAACTTTAATTTATATTTTAAGGTTAATATTTTTAGTCTATTTATATTAATATCTTATATTTAATGCTAGATAATTCAACTAATAAATTATAACCTTATATTTAACCCTAATTAAATTAACTTTAATATATCTTTAATTATATATATCTAATGTTAATATATTAATATTTCTAATTTATATTAATATATTCAATTATATATATTAGATTAAAATACTCATTACAAAATTAAATGTATAAGAATGATATCTCTAATTAAATTAAATGTATTAATAATATTAGTTAGAATAATAGATTATTCTATTTTCTATGATAGATTATTCTTTAATTAAATTTATTTGATATGAAAAACTAAAAATTTATTTATAAAAGAAATAAAACATGTTTGATTTTTCTATTTTCATCTCAACATCTCTAATACTTCTTACTTTCTTTGTTTTCTTTCTAATTTTTATGTTTTCTTTGGTTTTTTATATATATGATTTTTTACTTCTTGCTTTCTTTGTTTTCTTTCTAATTTTTATGTTTTCTTTAGATTTTACATATATATGATTTTTTTGTTGTGCAAGTAATAGAGTATACAAAGGGTATTATTCTTCATGATCTTCTAATAAGCTATTTTTCTCTTTCCTCATAGGGCATTGGCTTTTTCTCACTACCTTTTTTTCCCCCAAAACTTATCAATCAACAATAACTATGAAAAATATGAGGCATGGTGAGTGGTTACAATTTTTCTAATCTTTAAATCTGCATTATATTCTGTTTTAAATTCTAATAATATCTACTTTTCTAAGGCTCCAGGAATTTTCTTTTTGTAAAAAATTAATTTCATGAAAGTAGTTATATTCTATTAATTAATTTATATATATTAGATTAAAAATATGTATTAATTTGAAATAATATTCAACTTTAATTTATATTTTAAGGTTAATATTTTTAATCTATTTATATTAATATCTTATATTTAATGCTAGATAATTCAACTAATAAATTATAACCTTATATTTAACCGTAATTAAATTAACTTTAATATATCTCTAATTATATATATCTAATGTTAATATATTAATATCTCTAATTTATATTAATATATTCAATTATATATATTAGATTAAAATACTCATTACAAAATTAAATGTATAAGAAGGATATCTCTAATTAAATTAAATTTATTAATAATATTAGTTAGAATAATAGATTATTCTATTTTTTATGATAGATTATTCTTTAATTAAATTTATTTGATATGAAAAACCAAAAATTTATTTATAAAAGAAATAAAACATGTTTGATTTTTCTCTTTTCATCTCAACATCTCTAATACTTCTTACTTTCTTTGTTTGCTTTCTAATTTTTATGTTTTCTTTGGTTTTTTATATATATGATTTTTTACTTCTTGCTTTCTTTGTTTTCTTTCTAATTTTTATGTTTTCTTTGGATTTTACATATATATAATTTTTTTGTTGTGCAGGTAACATAGTATACAAAGGGTATTATTCTTCATGATCTTCTAATAAGCTATTTTTCTCTTTCCTCATAGGGCATTGGCTTTTTCTCACTGCTTTTTTTTTCCCAAAACTTATCAGTCAACAATAACTATGAAAAATATGAGGCATGGTGAGTGGTTACAATTTTTCTAATCTTTAAATCTGCATTATATTCTGTTTTGAGTTCTAGTAATATCTACTTTTCTAAGGCTCCAGTAATCAGTGCATGGACATGGTCATTAATATTCTAATTTTCTTATTTTATAAAATGAATCAGACCAATCAAGATCAACACACAGTGTTTTATAAAATGAACCAAACCAAGATAAACTGAAACCTTCTTTCCCACGCACAAATAATCTAACTGCTGCATCTTTTTTCCCACCCACAGAGAATGTAACTGTTGCATTTTCTTTTTTTGGTTTTTTATTTGCGGAGTAACTATTTGTATTATTTAATTTTTTAATGATGATTCTAGATTGGAATCTTATAAGTTTACGGAGAGATTCTAGAATCTTTCAGCTCTTGTTCTCCATCCATGCTGAGAATGTAGAAACGCCTCTCGGCATAATTAATGTGCTATTCTCTAATTAATGTGCGCTATATATCTTAAAGATAATAAAGTGAAAGGTCCATTATGGAATTTGAAATGGTTGAGATGGTTGAACTCCCATGTGTGACTCTTCATCTTCTAATGGTTTGAATTCCAAATGTTTATTATACTTATCCTTTGTTTTATCATGGACTAGCTTTTACAAGTTGTGTAGAATTATAACATATGTGAACTAAAAGTTTATGTAATACATTCTAAGATGCTACAAGAATGTATCACATGGTTCTATTTAAATTTCTAGAATGTGTGCATGGTGCATAGTATCACACATATGTGCAAATGTGGTGTAAAACTCAGACAAAATTATCTTTGAAGTTTGTTGTTATTTTATTGGAAGCATGGGAATCAAAAGATGTAGTGAGGTTGGTATCCATGGCTTTGATCAAGCTTTGTTGGCATGTGGGCCTCAATATAGTTTTGATATTGTTATACTTGCGTGGGGTTTGCACATGGCTATAATGACTTCCAGCAAAAGCACCAGGTGGGGTGTGCCTTCATCCTAGACTATGACACTCTAGACAATGATGGTGATGGCTAAGAAGATGCTAGTTTATAGGGATAAATGTTGGTATGCTATGGTTTCCAATCAATAATACAGGTTATATGATGTGAATATGGTCATATAAAATAATATATTGGTGCAAACCTAATAGTTATTTTGCTTTTGAGGATTTTGTTTTCCATGCCTCCACAATTTTGTATATAGGCCCTTCATTAATAGAGCAACCAACTTTGTATATTTTTCTAAAAATTAATATAAATGTATGGTCCCCCAAGGCCAAGCTCATTTAGCAAAAGAAAATAATGAGACATAGTTTTATTAAGTGAATGCACATAAGAATAAATCTGACATAAACTAAATAATCTACACAAATACAACTAATACTCAAACATAAATCACAAAAATATCAAATCAAATAAACAAGAGCAAAAGAAGTGAGGAGTTATTTGAACCTTAAGTGTAAGGAGTTATTTGAACCGTAAGTGCATTATATTTTATACATTTTACTATAAAATCTTCAATTTAATTTTCTTTTGTTTTTGCAAAATAAAATTTAATTTTTTGGTTTTTATTCTCTCTTGTTTTATAAAAAATATTTGTAACTATATTTTATTATATTATATTTTATTGTTGTTGTACAATAATATTTTATAACTATATTTTATTAAGGTTTTATCAAATCAATTAAAAAAGGAATAAAGTATATTTGTTTTATTTACTGTAAATTAAATATTAGTTTTATTTACTGTAGAATTTTTTAAAAGAAAATACTCATAAATTAATATGTTATTTTATTTACTATTTAATGATATTTTATAACTATATTTTATTGGGGTTTTATCAAATTTAAAAAGGGCAAAGTATACCTGATAATTCAAGAAGCTATTGGAATTCTTTTATCTATTTTAGGTGAACTTATGTCTGGTTTGGAGTGAGGGCCATGGTAATTTGCCCCTCCTTTGACTATTATGAATCTCTCTTACTATTTTTGATGGGTCCATGGTCCCTAACCAGGGTATATATATAAAAAAGAAGAAGTTGAAGTTAGATATTGGCGGGCATGACCCTATTTTTGATGGGTCCATGGTCCCTAACTAGGGTATATATATCAAAAAAAAAGTTTTTGGAATGGTAAGTACATTATGTTTTTTAGATTTTACCGTACTTATAAGTTGTTTATATATATTTTGAAAATAAAGAAAATTAATATGTTCTTTTATTTACTGTAGAATAATATTTTAATCAAAATAATTCAAATTAACATGTTATTTTATTTATTGTAGAGTAATATTTTTTTTTCTCAATAAAGTGCTAGAGGCGCACTTGTATTGATATAATATATAAACTTTACAAGATACTTACAGTATGGCTAAGGGCTTTGTGCCCAATTTTGAACAATTATCAACCAACCCTATAATACAAAAAGATGCTCCAAGAAACCAGACAACTCAAGTAATTGGATCGATAAACAACATCAAAAAGGGACCCAAAGAGATCCTATCAACCATCTACATAGAAGTCACCTGCCTTGACCATAGCAGCAAAGCCTTCAAGCTAGGCTAAATACTATGTCGCCACCATACCAATTGCATGCTAGATGAAGTCCCTACCATGCAACGCCCAAATTCTGTGGCGCCAAATCCATTGCCTAGCTAGGTCAGGAAGAAATAGCAAGTGTTCCACATCTACCTCAGGATCTACAAATTTGGAGAGGTCACCTACCCGTGGGATTCCAAAAGCTAGATCAACGAACACCGTAATCTCCACATCCCCATCCAAAATTGAATCCTTAAAAGTCTCCCTAAGACAAACCAGGTTATCTACTTTCATGGTGCCCAGGTCTAGGAGAGAAGCTAAAAATTAGGAAGAGATGTTAGTGTTTACCCTATACCTATCCTCAAAAACTAGGAAGACTTTGCCCAAAACCATTTTAACAGCATCTAGGAAGTACTTATGCTTGAATTTGCATATAGCTTTTAGACGGAGATCCGTTATCCTACCAAGGAAGGCAATTTGCCTGCGGGCACTCTTAAAGCATATCAGAGTCTCCATTGCAACCAAACTAACCCAATTTGGTGAGAGTACGACACACTTTCCATTGAATTAAATAGATCCGATGAAAGACTAACACTTAATGCTGGAGCATATGAATTAGATGGAGATATGAGACATCAGCCTTCGTACCCACTCGCACAAGTGCAAATCATCCTGCAATCCAAAACTAGGATGAAAAGACATCAATCAAAGGGAGAGCGCACCCTGCCAATGATGAACAACAAGTTGTCAATGAACTGCCAACCTACTCGCATGGGGGAGCAATAAACCTTTTGCACTAACAAAGCAGAACACCGAACCATTACATCACCTTGCCACCTAGCGGCTAAGGATGCCTAAGGCCTTGGAGGAATAAATCCATTATTTCTGCTTGACCAAAAATTTTAAATTCAAACTTGTCTGTTCCCTTGTTTGCCAAGCCATCTGCTTCTGAATTGGCCTCCCGATAAATATGGTTCAATGTAAACATATCAAAAAAATTTAATAAGTCTAGAGCCCACTCTAATAAGGCTCTCAATTTCTAGTTCACAACTTGACCCGACCTCAAGGCATTGATTACCAAGGAAGAGTCCCCTTCTACTACCAACTTACAGCCAACTCCTTGCAAAAAAGAAGACCATGAATTAAAGCCTGAAATTCTGTGATATTGTTTGTATCCTCCTCTAAGGGCAAAGCCAATCTCCCTAAAAAATCCCCATTCTATCTTCTTATCACACATCTAGCTTCAAATGGACCCAGATTGCCTCTAGAGGCCATTGAAGTTAAGTTTATACCAACCCCTTTCTGGGGTAGACCACTTTGTTGACCTTCTAGCTAACATTGAAGCTTTCTCCCCAACACCAACATGCAACGAGACCTTCAAACCATGCCACTGAAACCTCATTTGACCATCCCACTCAGAGAAGATACCTACCTAACCCAAGCATCTGCCTGACCAGCTATTAACCACCTCAACTATGGTAGCTTCAACTTTATTTTTGAAGGAGATTAAAGGCATCTCCTTGTGTTTAAAAGATTCTTCGATTGCGTTCTTTTCAAATTTCCCAAACAAGCAGTGAAGGACTCATGATTCAAAGGCTACTTAATAGACCATCCCTTGGTCTAGAAGGCCAAGAGTGGAAGAGACTCAAAATATCATTAGTTAAGGTAGTTATCCACCCCATCTTAGCACAAAGTCATCGCCAACACTCCTATGAATAGGAACATCCTAAAAGAAGGTGGTCAATAGATTCCTCTGCCTCCCTACATAGGACACACCAAGAGGGTCCCTTAAATCCCATTCTCTGAAATTTCTCAGCTGTCAAAATTCTTTTTTGAAGACCTGCCCATACAAAGATGCCAGCTCTTGGGACACAATGCTTATTCCAACATAAAGAAATGGGTAGGTTTGAAGGCACCATATTGTCAATGTCAGCTGCCACTCTATACCCATCTTTAGCAGAAAAAGAACCACTAGTAGAACCTGTCCAAATGAGTCTGTTAACCCCTCTTCTCAAAAAACACTTTCCTTTGATCCAACAATCTCTTTAGAAGGTTAGCTTCATCAACAGGAATGGGAAGGTAGGAGAAATCTCTCCATTTCCATCCAATGGATGGGTCATCTTGAGAGAAGATAACATAATCCTTTACCCTGCCCCCCCAATGACTTTTAAGATGAGCCTTTGCACGATCCATTGAAATCTCACTATCTAAACTGGGGAAACCTCCCCAAGAATCTTCCAGAACAAGGCAGTGCCTCCATCTTGCACATCCCAAGCAACCAAATATGCAATGATTGATCTACAATTCAAAATGGAGTTCCATACTCTAGATCCTTTGGGAGGGTGAACAATCTTCACAACTTCTAGAGCTCCATCACTATTGAGATATTTCTCTTGCAAGATTCTTGCCCATTTTAGCTCTAGATTCTAGACCATCTTCCACACTAATTTTGCCCCTAGTGCCTTGTTTTGATGCAATAAATTTCTCAGACCTAAGCCACCTTTGTCTTTAGGTCTACACACCTTGTCCCAGGCAATTAGAGCCAATTTATCTTTCTTGGTTGTCCCTTGCCAGAAGAAACATTGCATTCCACACACCATATCATTGTTGGCCCCCATTGTGATAGCCAAGTAAGAAAGAAGATATAAGAGGATAGAAGAAAGAACTGATTTCAACAAAAGCAATATGCTTGCCTAGGAAAGCCATGTCCCTTTCCAAGAATTCACTCTTTTTCCCAGTTTGTCCTTTAAAGGATCCCATAATTTCATATTCTTAAGCCCCTTATCTAATCGCAACCCCAAGTAAGTGCAAGGCAAAGAACCCTTCTTGAACTTTAAGACCTACAAAATAGCTACTTCCTTCCTTGGAGGAGTAGACAAGAAAAATACTTCTGACTTGGAGTGATTAACTTCTTGACCAGAGGCTAGAGCATACAAATCTAGGATTTGAAGAAAGGCACGGGCCTCAACCTTCTTGGCTAGACCAAACAACATAGTATCATCTGCAAACTACTGATGAGAGACCTAGATATTTCTAGCTACTGTAATGCCTATCAATTGATTCAAACTTTGAAGATTCCTAATTGCCCTTCCTAGAGCTTCAACCATTTTTATGAACAAGAAAGGGGATATTGGATCCCTCTACCTTCCCCTCGAAACCTCAAAAAAGGCCTCTGGAAAGCCATTGACAAGAACCAAAAACCTGGGGCTAGCAATACATTCGAAGATCTAGTTTACCCATTGCCTGTTAAACCTGAAAGCCTCCAAAACCTTACATAGAAACCACCAATCCACTTTTCCATAGGCTTTCCTAATATCTAGTTTGATGAGCATGCTAGGTTCTTTAGTATTTTGAAGAGTATGGATAACCTCCTGAGCAATAATTATCCCATACAAAATGGATCCACCCAGGACAAAACCTGTTTGTTCTTCTAAGATGATACTAGGAAGCAAAAGTTTCAACCGATTGGCAAGGACTTTAGTCATAATTTTATAAATAGTATTGCACAAGGATATGGGTCTATAATCATCCAGCTGAGAAACTTTTTCTTTTTTGGGAACAAGGACAATGAATGTATTATTGATTTCCTTCAACAAGAAACCTGAGTTCATGGCTGCTTCTAGGGCATCTGTTAGCTCTTGGCCTACAAACTGCTAGCAAACTTGGAAAAAACCCACATGAAAACCATCTGGGCTTGGGGCTTTATCTAGATGGAGCTGCTTGAGAGCCTTTTCTACCTCCACTAGGGAGAACTTCACATTTAGGCCCTTGTTATCTTGGGTTAAAATTGTTGGAATAAGCTGTAAAAGTGTATTCTAATCTACAAGAGTTGAGCTTTCACTATTATTCAAAAGAGAGCTATAGTACTCCACATTATTATTTTTGATTTCTTGCATGCCTTCGATAATGGAACCATCTTCCTTTTCCAAACTGTGAATCTTGTTAACCCCCCTACGTTGCTTGGTGATATTGTGAAAGTATTTTGTATTCTTGTCCCCCCGCCTCTAACCAGTGTTCTCCGGATTTTTGTTTCCATAAAATTTCCTCTTTAGCCAAGATATCCTCATAATCTCACAATAACACTTTTTCTTTAAGATAGCTATCTTGGGACATCCCAAATTGAATAACCTCTTCATTCAATTTGGATAGGTTTCCTTCTACTAATCCTTTGGACTGAAAAATATTCTTGAAATATTGCCTATTCCATTCTAGGAGGCGTTGCTTGACATGTTTTAGTCTGGATAAGAAAGAAAATAGTTTAGAGCCCTCAAAAGTTTCCTCAAACCACCAATTATGCACTAATGGAAGAAAATTCTCATCCTTTAACCACATGTTCTCAAATTTAAAGGGAGATTTCATAGGCTTCATATCCTCTACAATGTTGAGAAAAATAGGAAAATCATCTAAGATTGAACAAGCGAGGATGGATGCCTTTAGAATATGTGGAAAGGAGGATAAATCTCCACCAAAAAGGAACCAATCCAATTTCTCTACAATTTTGCAGAACCCAAATCTTTTATTATTCCAAGTAAAAGTTCCTCGCCCCGTGTCAATTTCTAACAGATTGTTCCTATCGACCCAATCACTAAAGTCCTTTTGTGATTGCCCTACCCTAGAAATCCCACCTTTTTTGTCCCAACTATGAAGAGTAGCATTGAAATTGCCTCTAGTAATTATATAGGGACAAGGATTATCGCTCACAAAGCTATCCAGAGCTAACCATAACTCTCTTTTGCTAATACAAGAAGTAGGCCCATAAACATTAATTAACAAGAAATTTGATTTAGATGAGAGAATGTTGATCCTACCTCCCATCCAATATTTACTGAATCAAAGAGGTTCAAAGATCACCTCTGTAGGATTCTAGAGAATAGCCAAGCACTTTTTGTTAGGGGCGTATAATTTCAGCTGAGAAACTTTCTCTTGGAGTAGTATAATTTTTGACTTAGATAAGCGGATCCTCCTCTTAACCAAGCACTTTTTGTTAGGGGCGTTTAGGCCCCTAACATTCCACAATAATGTCCTCATGGAGCTTTGGGAAGGGTTGTTCCCTTCTTGAAATCCATCAATGTTGTGATTTTCATCTACCCCTCCGCAACACCATCTAAACATCTGAGTTCATTCAAAGACTTCCTACCAACTTTTTTATTGGTACAGCACTCGAAGTCTAGTTTTAATTTATTGGAAGTTATCTGCTGAATACCCAACTTGATTGAGTTTGCTTTCTCATTGCCCATAACAAAAAGAGCTTCATTATCTTTAACCTCAAGTTCTCTTTCCTCTAACAGCTCTTGAAAAAAGAATTGTCTATTGCTTTCTAGTCCTAAATTGAAGGCCGACCCCTACACCTCAAGGCCAACATTTTCTATGAAAAGTTTGAGGATCTCATTAACAATACACACTTTAGAAAGTTCCTCAACCCCTGGAAGACCGGTAGGCTCCTTTTTTGTTATTGTCTCAAGATCTTCTTGAAGCCCTCCCTTAGCTAAGATAACTAGCTCCCTAGAACAGTCACCCATCTCTTCTATAGGTTGGGAACCTAAACCCTCCAGTTCTTGATTAATATTTTGGTGAAGTAACTCCACTTCTTGAAGAAGTTACCTAAGTTCATCTGCAGTTTGTGAGGGTAAAGCAGGCTCCTCTGGTGAGCATAGAAAATCATTATTTGGCCTGGTCCCAAGGACTTTGAATGTAGCAAGGCTCTTGTCTATCCCTATATCCACCTGGCTCTGACATGTAGGGCCTGACCCAGAGAGCCCTAAATCTTGAGGATCCACCTTGGCTTCCTTTCCCTGGTCCTTTGCTTGGGATATATAAGCATCTCTCCCCCTATCACTTGGCCGTGAACCACTAGCTTCTATAGCTTTTCTAAAAAGGCATTTATGAATCTTTTTCCCTTAACCTCTTGATGCACGCTGTTTCCATCTGCCAAGGGATGAGAGGATCTCCAACTCCCCATAGGTGCTAGACGCTGAGTCAACCTCTATCAGGATATTTGGATCTGACCCAACCCTCTCGTTCACAAAATCTTCATCTATCCTAAGACATGGGCCTAGAGCATACCCTATTTTCAACAGAGCCTCTACACTCCAATACTCCGATGGAAGACCATCTAGACTAAGCCAAGTAGGTATCTTCATGATTTCATATTTCCATGGATCAAAATTTGGTTTCCAGTTTATGTAATGAAAATTGGACCCATTGTACAAAATAGGGTTTCCATACAATATTTCATGTTTCAAATTCTTGTCAATGCATTCTACCAAGAGGAACGAGTTAAGAAGTCGTCTCACACTGACCTTGTTCTTGAAAGTATTATGCCACTAGTCTAATGTAGCTTGCTAAGATCCATCTTCCCCACACTACTTTGCCATTAGGGCTCTTTCCTATAAGTGGTTCATCATTGGTGTAAAGGTCTCGGTAGGGAGCATAAAGATCTTACTACCCCTGAGATTTTGGTTAAGAAGAGCCCGAACTGGCCTTCTTTCCAAATCTATGCATCCTTGTCACACAGGTTGACAAACTTTTGACAAGCCTTTGTTCGACCAATGAAAATGCCCAAGATCAGGACTTGCAACTTTTCTACGGAACCCTAGTGGTATGGCATTGGCCCTAGTCAGAGTCAAGGGGGATCTATGCTCAGGGATAAATGAATGGACCTACAAATTCTTCCTGTAACCCTGAAAACCCTTCTGTCGCCAGGGGCTCAACATCCTTCGCTCTGGGTTTAAAACTATATTATTACTATAGAGTAATATTTAATAACTATATTTTATTAGGGTTTTATCATATGAAATAAAAAAAGAGCAAAGTATAGTCATCAATTTTACTTTATTTCTTAGAGTTATTTTAATGAAAATATTTGTGTTAGTTGTTTACATATATTTTAAAACAATATTTAAGTCTTAATCTATATTAAGAATGAAAGGGTTAGTCCTAGGTAAATATGAAATAAAAACATAAACCCTAGGACTCAATATGAAATAAAATGATAAAAACATATTTATTTACTATAAGTACACAATATTTTATTACTAAACCTAATTAAGATATTTTATTTTTTTGTGTTAGTTTAGATATATTTTAAAAATAAAGGAAATTAATATGTTGTTTTATTTCTTCTAGATTTTTTTTTTGCTAAGTTTATGCACCCTTTGGGGGATGCTCCCTTTTATATTTATAACCATATTGTAAATAGAATTACAACCAACCTTATACATATCAATAGTATGATTCAAAAAAATATCCATAAGCAGGGTAAATTGCTGCTATTCTACTTAGAAACCCTATCCTTCTTTCTACCCAACCAAAAACTAACTATAGACATAGTGTTTTCTTCATTTTTTACATATATTAGCTAAATATAACAAGAAAATCTAAACTAGATTAACTTAGCTTATTGAACTTTCCATTCCCCACCCTCCTCTTTGTCCTCTGTTTGAGCAAATTTGAACCAATCCCCTACTTTAGCTATTTGTAGACCCACCACTTGTTTGAGAAAATTGACAGCTTTCTCAACCTTCATTTTCCTACTCATCTCTCCTCCCTTCCTTTTTGAAGTGATAAATGCCTCATCCTGCTTCACCTTCTTAAAGTCCTCTGGCCTCGGGATGCCTTTACCAAACATAGCAATGTCTACCTCCTTATCTAGGCCTCCAAGAAGATTTGGCTTAATAAAGGCTCTTGTCAATACACTGATATCCTCCTTCGATTCACTAGCGTCAAATAATGCTGCAACAAACAATAAAGAGATATCTTTATTTACCCTATATCAGTGTTCAATCCACAAAAAATCATCTCCCAACACCCACTGAAAGACAAGCAAAAGGAGATTCCCATTTTTTTGTTTTGAAACACGACTGCAATCTTTTTGTGATACGATTCCGAGGAACACCATTTGCCTATGAGAGCTGGTTAGGCAAATTGGCATGTCCATGACTCTATTTTCCCTTCTATTTTAAAACACGAGTTCCTTGCATTGCAATGTTTAACTGCCTTCACATGCTTAAGTCTCCCAACTTACATACCATGATATTAATGTTTCATCATTGCATTAACTCCTCCTTGCAACTCAGATGGCTAGCCATTGACTCACCTTACTCGAAATGATTACTATGTGTGCTCCTCTTCAGCTAAATCCACTATCAAATATTCTTTTGAATTCATTGCCAAATTTGCCAAAATATCTGCCTCTCCATTAGCCTCTCTGTAATTAAAATAGTTTATCATAGTTGTTCAGATATATTATTTATTTAAAAAACATTAGTAAATAAAATACTACACAAATATGAAATAAAAAAATGAAAACCTAGGGTTCAATATGAAATAAAAGAATAAAAGCATATTAAACGAAATTAATATGTTATTTTATTTACTGTAGAGTTATTTTATTTTATTTTATTTATTTTATGAATTTATTTCATTATTTCCAATCCATAAAATGATGGTTCAATACAAATTTATTAAGTGTTGAAATATAATGGTTAAAATTTTGAAATGATAAACAATTATTTATTTCTAGAAAAAATAAAAGTCCAAATGCATGAATTCTTTTATCTCTTCACTACATACCTACCGAATAATTCTATATTATTTTAAGAGGACATACACATTTCAAATGTTGTAATCCATCTTAGAGCATGACCATGTTTAATTATTAATATTGATGTTCATTTTGTAGGTGTGGCACTACCAAGGTTAAATTTTTTAAAGTGAGGAGTAATGCAGACAATATCAAAGAGATTATCAAAGGGAATATCGAATACATCAACAACAACAAATGACAGATGCAGAAAGAGAAGAACAAAGAAAAAGATGAAATGAAAATGATAGAGAAAGAGAGCTACCAAGTGTAGAGCTGAATTAACAGTTAATGAATTAGAGATACAAAACCATTAACATGGAAATATGATGAGAATAAGTCATGCATGATCATCTCAACAACCTAGTGACTTTGAAAGAGAAGAAAGACAACAATGTACTCATCAACCAATTGAGAGGTATGAGCATCAATTAGTTCCTAATATTGATTGTAATGCTGAAGATGAAAATTCAAGATCCATAAATTGTGTACTTGAAACACCAAAAAATGTAGTTCGATGTGAAGTGAATGTAGTTGTTGGAAACAATGTACAAAATATACCAAATCCAAATGGAATGCTTCAAAGATATTTCAATAAATTTAAAATACTTTTTTGACATGATCTAGATAGCTTTGTTTCACCAAACATATGCTACATTTGTCAAGAATGTTACTTTGGAATAAAAGTTGCTCGAACACCTAAAGGTCCTATATGCACTAGATGTCGACAAGAGAAAGATAATAATCAATTCTTTGCATCAAATAATATGGATCATGTCCCACAACCACCATAACTTGCAAACTTGACACAATTGGAGAGATGTTGATAGTGTCAGCCCAATTTTACAAGTGACACATGCAACTAGAGGTCAATATAAGTACAAAGGACACACAATAAGTTTTTCACAAGGTGTAAATAAATTTCAAAGGTTTTACCACTCAAATAAAAGATCTACCTATCATTATTATTCATAGGAGGGATCAATGTGACACAAATTACAACTTTACAATAAATAGAGAGCGAGTATATAAGGCACTAAAATACAAAATTAAACATGAAAAGTTCTTTTTTGATGTTCAAATTGACGAAAATGTTCTTAGTGAACTTTCAACAAGCTATCATGAAATATCTTCAACCAACTAAACTCAGTGCATACGGAGTTTGATTTTGATGCAAATGAAATTATATTTGTTTGTCCAATCATGGAGATAGATGAAGGAAATATCATTGATCACACAACATCAATGGTTTTGAAATTAGCCAATGCTCCAAGAGAGATGGAATTAATCCATGTATGGATAAATAACTATGATATAGATCCAACAACATTCATTGATTGGCCAGGGATTGGTGCACCCCCTATCAATGAGTATGTCACATTAGGCTTACTTGATATGGCATTTCCAACATTGTTTCCTAATGGTAGATGTGATTGGCTAGGACCACGCATGAGACAAGTACATCTACATGAATTTCTGAAACATCTGTTTCGGTATAGGGATCACCATTTTGGTCAACATCCACGATTTAGATACTACATGATGAACATGATCACAAGACATTCTTCTGTAGTGTTTGTGAAAAAAAAGTCTTCAAGATATGTTGATCACCATCAACAAGCTACATGAACACATAAAAAATCTTGTTGGGATTAAGGTATCTCAACCTTAGAGTCCTTTCTGGTGTTTCCTATTTTTTAGGAGGTGAAAAAGTTTTTTTTTTTGCTTTTTTAGAAATGGTGTTTTTAAGCCATTCTGGAAAAAATTGTTTTGTGTTCTTTGCTTTTTGCTTTTTCTCAAAAAGCTACTTTTTGCTTTTTCTCAAAAAGTTGATTTTTGCTTTTAGTTGAGAAAAACAAGGAGTGCCACCTCGGTTGACCTTGGGTCTTGTTTAGCAGGTTTCTATTGTAGTGTAATGCCCCGATTGTCCTTCTGCCAAAAGGATAATTATTATTCTAATTATTTAATGTTACCTGGTAGAAAATGCTAAGTTTAAAAGGTAATATTAAATAATTATATCATTAGGTTATAAAGTGACATGATAGCTTATTTTAATAAAGTCACTTTATACATTAAGTGAAGGTGGAAAAACAATAAAAGTTCTTTTGAGAGAAGTAATATGAAGAGACAAAAAGAAAATAATATTATATTTCTCTCAAAAGGTTATAAAAGGACAATGAGAGCTCATTTGGAGGCATGCTTAGATTTTGTATTGTTATTCTATTGGATTGAACTTACGTGTTCTTCCATTTTCTACCTTCTTGTAGATGAAAACCCACTTGAAGAAGATCAGTTTCGGTAGTGGGATATCTACCCTAGCTGGTAATGGTGGTTTCTACTTCAGGAAACCAATGGGGCTGATCAGAAATTGTTAGATTTTGTTGTGATTTGCATTGAAATCCATTTTGTATATGGGAAAAGACCCAATAGGTGTGATAGTTCCAATGGTTGGCAGGGTAACTATCATAGTTTGATCCATTAGTAGAACATATTTTCATTATTGCTTGAATATAAAAATATCAATAAAAGTAACTTTTTGTATTAATAACTATTGCTTTTAAACCTGTCAAACATGTATCATTGATAGACCAATTTTTTTCCAACTGCCCATTCAATAGTACAAAATGAACAAACATCCCTTTTCAACTTTTAGCTCTAAATGAAACAAAAGATAATATAATTTATTCCAAATAAAAATCACATCTGAACTTATAACAAAACTATATTAAAATATTATGTTCAAATTTGTACAGTATTCCAATTACTTTGTCCACCTATAGACACATTCTTGTCAACATCAATACATGCTTCTTACTCTATATAAAATATTAAATGTACAACTACTGGTCCTCCACCAATTAATCTGGTATTGTAATGAACAATGATAGGTACCCAACTTGACATAGTTACAAAATTTTATTTCTAATAAATCAGTCCATCTCTCCCAAATATTGAGCAATAAATGCCCAACTTGGAGACTTCAACAACCAGATTTAGAGCACCTGTAAAATAAACAAACAGATGTGAGGCTCACCATTTAAAAAATCAACTCACAAAATTAATGACACCAAATTTCAAAAATGCATCCATGCACATTGTCTTCTTCTCAAATCAGGTTTTTTTATTTATTTCTTTAGTATGTTCTTATATTGTTTCATTACCAAGTAATATTAGCTTCTTGGTAGACAAAAATATTTAAATGTTATATGTTTGTTAAATGTTATAGCTTTGTTAAATGTTATAGCTCTGTTAAATGTTAAATGTTATATGTCTGTTAAATGTTAAATGTTAAATGTTATATGTTAAATATTAAATGTTATAGTTCTGTTAAATGTTAAATGTTATATGTCTGTTAAATGTTATAGCTCTATTAAATGTTATATGTTATAGCTCTATTAAATGTTATATATTTCCCAAACCTAAGGTCTTACCAAGCTTTCCCAAACCCTAGAAGTACCCTAACAGCAAAATGCACATGGTGCTTTCTTTTCTTTCAATTTTTTTTAATAGCAAAATAGCTATAGAGCTATCATAAGGGTGGTTGTGAAATGGTAAAAGGGCATGTTTGTAAAGAGAATAGATATTCCATGTAATGCTAAGATGTCTGTTTAAATCAGTAAATCCCCACATCCTAGAGTTACATTAACCTAGATAGATCCCTCTCTAGCATGCAGACAATCTGTCCAAGGCGCTGGTGAAATTTTAAATAGATATGCTAATAAAGAGAATAACATTAAATACATCATGTAATTGTAGAGTATTGAAATTGTGATAGAGTATTGTAGATCAATCATTTACAACATTCTATATATCATATGTAAAGCAAGAGATTTAGCAAATTTGTATATACAAAACCTTAAGCTATGCAAAGAAACGTCAACAAATGTTGACATTTCAGCACCTGTAAAATAAAATAGATTTTTTCTCGTACATGTTTCCTTATAGAATCTCTGTGTTCTCATATAAACTTATATTTGCACTAGATTGTGGATGGGCACATCCAATGGGAAGATAGAAAAAGTTGGATATTAAGACAAAGATAATGAAGAGTGGAAACTTGATAAGGATCAACTTTGTAGGACCAGCATTCTGTATATCATATGTGCCAATCTTCTCCTTAGTAGCACCTACCTATCAATCACAAGCATCATTCTGTACCAAGCCACTCACAGTTGTCATTCTACCCTCTACCAACCATAGGAGCCATCAAAACATCATAAGTGCCAATCTGTCAGTCATTTGCACCATTTTGTACATCATATGTGCCAATCTACTCTTCATTAGCTCCACTCAGCACATCATAAGCACCATTCTACATTCAGCGAGTTACAGGTGTCATTTTTCCTTCTACACATCACAAGCACCATTATGTGCCTCATTAGCTCCATTCTACATATCATAAGTGCCACTCTACACCTCATTAGTGTCACTCTACATTTTGACCACCAGAAACACCATTATGAGCATCAGATATGCCAAGACACCTCAAAAGTACCATTCTGAGCATCAGATGCACCCACACACCTCACAAGCGCCATTTTGAGCATCAATTGTGACTAATTACATCAGTAATACCATTCTAGGCATCAGTTACACCCTAGAAACATCAAAAGTTCCACTCTGCACATTCTTTCACCATTTTCACTAATCAGTTGAAACATTGTCCGTGTACCTTTGTCTTGTAAACCTATGCTTCCACGAATCAAACTTTACTCACATCATCAACACTCCTCATCAAAATATTGGTGTTCTCTATCTTATTTGACTCTTGCTTCTTATATGAAGCTCTCCCTCTCTACTTTGTTCTACTACACACTATCAGTTATCACTGCACTCACAAAGGCTTGTTATCAATTCGATGATATCACTCTCTACCTTCGATATGCTTATTTATAGATACATTAGATTAGTATAGATACATATTTCTACATATGAAATAATTTGTAGAAATATAAAACAATGTATTTATACTAATCTCTCTATAGTTGTGTGTAGGATATATAAAAGACAATAATAAAAATTAAGGAGAAGCAAGACCCATATGTTAGTTAGACTCCTTTGAGTGTTGTCTAGTCAAAGCCTTAAATTGATTGGGTAAGAATGTCTCCTGAATTCTCCATTTAAACTCCTTAGAAGGTGGGCCTTGTTTTGGAACAATTTGATTGCAATGAGAGTATCTCATAGGTAGACCTTCAAAATCCACATACTCTAACCAAGCTTCAATGAAAAGTTGTAAGTTGAGAACACATGGTAATGGATCAAAGAGATCCACATATATGCGGGCCATAGTAGACATGTTGAATTCCAAAATTGAATCCAAACATATGCACAAAAACTCCCAACTTCTTAGCCAATAATTTAGCCATTTTGCCTAAAGAGTATACAAGAGAAATGTTGCAAAATTGAATCCACAAGGGGACATTAGTGAATTGAAATTGACAGAAATTAACTAATGATCATTAAGGACTTAATATTATTTAGTCCAACTACTATTCTAAATATCATGATGATACTTGTCATTGTTGTAGACTTCTTATGTGATGATTTATAACTATCGTAGATGTTTCGAAAGATGTTTTGTAACATTCTATATATCTTACAATAGGTGTAAATCAAACATAAAATCATTTGATTGAAAATAAATAAAACTTATGCATTCCTACTCTTAATTGTTTCTAGGTTTTAAAATTTATAGTTATGGTAAGGCTCGGTCTCTACAAAAGCATACATAACTTCTCCTAGTTTTACATTGTGCCCTTAAAAGATAAAGCTACAATAGCATGCATTCATAGATGAGAATAAGTATCAATTTATCTCTGCATGAATAAACTAACTTTCTCCTCACATAGGATATTTCTTAGCTAGAGGAAAAACTATAGTTTCTTAGGTGTAGACTTAGTATAAGACATGTCTTCCTACAGACCCTAATAACCTCTATGGAAACAGAGTTATTCAAACTCATTTTCCCACAAATTGGTGTCCTTCATCTATTGAGTTGACAACCTAATGATCCTATAGGTTCGATGACAAAAGATAGCATGTGAGAGAGAGTTATCCTCTACAGATGTTTCTAGAGAATGACAATGTTGGACTGCTAAACTCTGCAGTTTCATGCTACTGTATAAAAGACATAACACTGTTTCCTTCAAACTACATTCTCAACTAAGAATGCTCTTTACATATAATTCTAAGAGAACATAATCTTGTTTGCATACAAATGATAACAATCTACTGCATTTTAAGAACGATAAAATAATGCTTTACTATGACATTCTTACCTCTAAAAGTCATTGGTTTCCAATGCTTGTGCAGACTCTAACTATCTGTTAGCTATCCAGGCTTGACTTCACTTATCCAAGTTGTGATGGTTCCAATTTGCACTCTTTAATTCAAAAAGATTCTACCAATACATCCCATAAAACACTACACAGACCCTAAAAAATCATGGCAGACCTTGGTAAATAATTTCATAGGCTTTCTAGACTTGTGACATTGACCTTATATACACAAACCTCATAGACCATGTTGACAGACCTTCTAAACCTCTATCACATTTTGAAAGACTATCAAACACCTTAAAAACTTATGCAATAGAAAAAAAAGCTTATGCAATAGAAAAAATAACTTATCAATAGAAAAAAAATGGGTCATTGCCCTAGTAAGGTCAAAAATGACCTTACCTGCTGGTTCTCCTGTAAACCCTGGTTACAAAACCCTTTAAATCTATTGTGTCAAAAGACACAATTTTTGTGACTAAATTTGGCTGAGGTGTGGATTGTTGTGAGTCCTGGGCTAGAGCTATGAGAATGTTAGATGTGTGTGGCTAGGCATTTCCATTAACGGCCTCCCTGCTTCCCACACCTTCTCTTGTCATATCCTCTTATAACATAAATAAGCAAAGCAATATTTAGAGCCATTTTAAAACATGACAACAATAATAACTAATTTATTTCAGATTGCTTAAATAATGCTCACACCAATAAATCTCCAAATACAAAAACTGTGACACCAAACGTACCCTGTAGACTGTAATCGTTGTTCATTGTTTCACAAGGATTGCATATTCACCAGAGGCCGAGAAGAGCATCAGTTGGCAAAGGCTAGGGCCTAGTGGCAAGGTCTCCTACTCAACAATTAATTACCCATCTACCTGAACAGAGAGAGATTCGCCCTAGATTTGATTCAAGAGAGCTAGCTAGGAGGAGATGGGGAACTTGAGGGAGTGGAGAACTGGGAAACGATAAGATCAGAAAAGGTGAGCTTCATACCGACTGGTCCATCTGTGCCTGAAAACCCACCAAAGAAACAACAAAATGGGTGAAGAAAAACCAAAAAAAAATAGCAAAACACTAAAAACTCCATGAGACTGAGAAGTCCTTTGGCTACTGTTTAAAAACCAAACCTGTTGCCTCCATCCACCTCCATGTCAATGGCCTCGTTGCTTCCCACGCCTGGCGATCTCTATGCTTCCCACGTCGGTGGCCTCCATGGAAGCTATGGGCTAGAGTAGCGGCAGCGGCAGAGTGTGAGAAATAGGGTTGAGTGTGAGAAGTGAGAGATTCATTTTAGGTTTAGGGTTATTCAGCAATAGGATAATTTATTATTAGATTAGGGTTAAGTTTGATCCAAAATAACATGTTATTATATGAAGTTTAGGGTGTTTTATAGAATATTTTTTGGTTATTTCTAATTAGTTAATAGTATAATGTTGTTTAGGTTTATATATAAATATGCACATAAGATATGAGTTTAGATTTATTTTTCAGAGGATTCTATTATGGATTTGAGTACTAATGTCTATATTATAGGGGGAAAATTGTTCACTCATTGGTGCAAATGTGTGCAATGAAGGGAGGTGAAAATTGACAATCATAAGGTAAGTGTTCAAAAAGTGTTGTTTTTGACACTTTTTATGATTACATATAGATCTGGCATCA
Source organism: Cunninghamia lanceolata (assembly GCA_027924645.1). Classification (NCBI taxonomy): domain Eukaryota; kingdom Viridiplantae; phylum Streptophyta; class Pinopsida; order Cupressales; family Cupressaceae; genus Cunninghamia; species Cunninghamia lanceolata. The sequence continues at coordinate 1,365,655 of BSBN01001266.1, read as the reverse complement.
AAATTGATCGTGTGGTCCTGAAACCCTAGTTATAAGCAGTTGATTAAGTATGTTTTTGAGAGGCACAAAGTTAGGGTGCACACCTATTGGATCTTTTCCCCTAGTTGTATTCAGTTTGATGCAATCTGATGTGTTTTTTGGGAGTTTATTGAGTATATAGTGTTTTCTAGCATGTCCGTACAATGCAAGGGCATATATGCTAAGAGTGTACGATTTGATGGAAGAAATTACTAAAGTCTTTCTTGACTTTGGAAGAAATTAATAAAGTCTTTCTTGACTTTATTGCTTGAGATGATATCATTGTATGTTTGAACTGCTTATTTCAAGACTATTTGTATTAAATTTGAGGCATGATATGAAAAATTTGATGGGTGTCCGTACATCGCAGAGCCGTATTGCCTAGAGAGGTATGATTCAGATTGGAGTTAAATCTTTAATCTCTTTGCCTCCCTTTTTGTTTGAACATTAATTTGTATGCATTGACAATCATCTTGGAACAGTTTGCCATTCATTAGATTTGAATTGAAAATATTTCAAAGCATCCATATCTTGAAGAGCCGTACCAGCTGAAATGGTACGTTTGGTCATAGTAATTAATAATGGAGTTTTTTTTAGCAATATCAATTGGAATGTCCTTGTTAGCCTAGACCGCTTCCTTTAAGCATATTTTTCAGATGTTTTGATGTATATTGGAGATGTTAAGAGCAGATCTGTACATATTCTGCCATACAGCTGAATAAGAGATCGATGCACATTTTGAATTGGTGACAAAGCTTTTTGGTTGGTTATTGTTTGTTGTCATTTTGTGAAGTCTAGGTGATCTTATTGGGCCTATTATATATTGATTTTGGTGTGAGTTCTGTATCAGCTATGATGAAGTCAAATTCCATGTGCTATACAGTATTGTAGTGATCAACATGTGTAAACAAATAGTTATCAGTCTTGCTGAGAGTCATGATTGCAGTTTTCTGTTTCTTGCCAGAGATGTTTGATGTGTGATGCAGAGATAATACTTGTATTGATGTTTGGTGAATTTTCCATGATAGTGATCAGCTGTACATATCATTGTGGGACTGATTTTTATGTCAATTTTAGTATGACAGTGATCTACATCAGCAATAACTCATACAGTTTGCAATGATAGTATTGTTTCAGAGAAGATTGACTATCCATATTTGTTGTGCTATTGTTCCTTGGCAGGGGTAGCAATACATAAGAGCATATACAATAGTATACTTTGTTTAACATAAATCAGCTGGCTCCAATCATTATTGTCTGAGTTACCAGCCTTCATCAAGGATTGATTAACATACGTTTGTTGAATGGTCCTCAGGTTACTTATCTTTCCTTGTCATTGGTGTTGAACCAAGCCTAACATTCAGATTTTGAGAAACCTTGCTAAGCATTGTAATCATTTCTTCTAGTATTGCTTCCATTTTATTCTTCTATGCACACATTTATAACCCTTGGATGGTTCAACCGCCAGTGTGGAGAAACTGAACTTTCCTTTCTTTCTTCATACCCACTGGATAAGTGGTGAATCTCCACTGAATAAGTGAATGACTTGTGATGTTCTATTTCATCTCACCCACTGAAGAAAGTGGTGAATTCCCATGATTCATGGATGCCCGCCGCAACGGATGAATTGAATAATCTTGTTGCATTGTTGTTCATTGTAAGCCAACATCACTGTATGCTCTCACCTTGCCCATTTTGAGATCTTGGTGATCAGAAAGTGTGAGGCATTTTAGTTGTTTATTGCATTTATGCTAACACTATTCATAGCATTGCAAAATTGAAAAAAATAGGGTAGCATCTTACATACAGGAAGTTACCATTTATGGCAAATCTTATCCTTATCTCTTTGTAGCACCCATGAAGAGGATATACTTTGTTTTTTAGAATTTTGTTTTGGAAAAGATTTTCAAGTTGAAAAAGATTCCACTTTGGGAAGTGGATGCCTAGGAAAAAAAGCATAAGCTTTTATGACTTTAAAATAGATTTGAAAGCGGATGCTTTGTATGCTTTTGCACAGGAGTTGGTGGAGAAAGCTAAGCCAACTTTTTGAGGGAACTTTGCTTTTGCAGCTCTTGCGTTATTATGTTGTATGAACAGTGTGTTTGAGGAGAGGTATTTTATGTAGGGTTATGCTGTCAATTTTCCTCTAGAGAAGCAAGATGTAAATCTCCATGTCTATTTTCTTCTTCTTTCATGATCTTAAAGTGTTAGTTTGCATGTCGTTATGCTGCTGAAATTTTCTTAGATTTGTAAGCTACATTATCTTTCCTCTAAGGGTTAATGTGATGGCAAATCAACTATGTATGTTTTCACTTTAAGGGCATAGTAGTATGTGTTTGCATCAAGTTATCAAATATCTATTTAAGTAAAATATAGGATTCTATAAGGTGCATGTTGGGTTCTCTTTCCCTTTCAAATCTGCCCCTCACATCTAGCTGATCATTTGATGTGATTTGGTACAACCTTGAGAGGTACAAGATCATATTGGGCAAAATGTCATGCTAAATTAACTGACATGATTCACCAAATTGGATCACTAACAATATTCTTCACTTTGAGTGCAATGGATATGTACTAGCCTGATTTGCCTGCACTAATGCTTGGAACATCTCCAACCAAACCACGAAAAGCCCAAAATTGGTGAAAGTAGAATATTATTGATTATGCTCATATAGTGGTGCACTACATGCACTTGCGACATACAATTTTTTGAAAATAAATACTTGAAAAAGGAATGAAAGTAAAAGATTATTTGTTTAGATATGAATACCAACATAAATGTTCACCACATGTGCATGTATTTTTATGGTTAGATGGTGCACCAAATATGGACAACCTTGATTGGACAAACAATGGGGAACAAAAAAGTGTAGAGTAATATTTAGTTCAATGGTTAAAGATAAATTTTGACCGATGTAATTCATATACATATATTATTAATTATCTACCTATTCATAAAGTGTTATATAATTCATATACATATATTTAAATTATTATATACATATATGGTTAAAAATATTTACCTGTTAAAATAATATATCTTCTAAATAATATTAGAATTAGAACAATTTTTTAATTAATTTGTTGAGTTATGTCTATGACATACTTGTAAGAGAGATGTATGTTTATGTGTTTTCTCCTATCCTCCCTCTATCTATTCTCTAACTAATGTGCTATCTATATCTTAAAGATAATAAAGTGAAAGGTCCATTATTGAATTTGAAATGGTTGAGAATCAAGATGGTTGAACTCCCATGTGTGACTCTTCATCTTCTAATGGTTTGAATTCCAAATTTTTATTATACTTATACTTTGTTTTGTCATGGAGTGGCTTTTAGAAGTTGTATAGAATAATAACATATGCGAACTAAAAGGTTTATGTGATACATTTTGAGATGCTACACATGATTCTATGTCAATTTCTAGAATGTGTGCATGGTGCATAGTATCTCACATATGTGCAAATGTGGTGTAAAACTCAGATAAAATTATCCTTGAAGTTGTGTTGCGTGATAATTCATGTTACAAACAAAATTTATATGCCAAGAAGAGGCAAATTTCCTTCCTTGGGGAGATAACTAATTTACAACTGTAGAATTTTTTTTAAAGAAAAGGTAGTAATCATGAACCATGCTATTTAGATGGTCCTTGGGGAGTTGTTCTTATCTTTCGAACACAGGTATCATGTTAACATTGATATAGCTTCCATGTTTGTTGTTGTTTAATTGGAAGCATGGGAATCAAAAGATATAGTGAGGTCGGTATCCATGGCTTTGATCAAGCTTTATTGGCATGTGGGCCTTAATACTATTTTTGATATCATTGTACTCAGGTCAGGTTTTCCTCTTGGAATCAAATTATGTCTTGTACTCAATACCTCTGTCATAGTGCTATGTATTCCTTTTGTTATTTTTGTACATGGCTATAATGAATTCCAACAAAAGTACTAGGTGAAGTGGGGTGTTCATCCTTCTGCTAGGATTGACTAGGCCTTCATTGTGGATGATGACACTCCAGACAATGATGGTGATGGCTACAAAGATACTAGTTTATAGGGATAAATGTTGGTATGCTATGGTTTCCAATCCATAATACAAGTTATATGATGTGAATAAGGTCATATATAAAAATACTATATTAGTGCAAACATTATAGTTATTTTTCCTTTGAGGATTTTGTTTTCCATGCCTCAAACAATTTTGTATATAGGCCCTCCTTTTGTATATTTTTCTAAAAATTAATATAAATTTATGGTCCCTTAACACCAAGTTCATCTAGTAAAAGAAAATAATGAATTCATTTATCAATTGATATAATACCCACTCTCATAAAGACTCATAAAGACTAGTAAATACAATGTTTAAGTTAAAAATAGGGTTATATAATGCACACAAGAATTAAATTTAAAATATATAACCAACATAGTTTTATTAAATGAATGCACATAAGAATAGAGCCCAAATAAACTAAATAATCTATATAAATACAACTAATACTCAAACATAAATCACAAAAATATCAAATTAAATAAACAAGAGCAAAAGAAGCGCATAAGTTAGCATAGGATGGGAGCGTTATTTTATTTACTGTAAATTAAATAGTAGTTTTATTTATTGTATTTAAGGGTTTATTGTTGTGTTGTACAATAATATTTTATAACTATATTTTATTAGAGTTTTATCAAATCAAATAAAAAAGGAGAAAAGTATACTAGACAAGTAAATTAAATAGTACTTTTATTTATTGTATTTAAGGGTTTATGGTTGCATTGTACAATAATATTTTATAACTATATTTTATTAGGGTTTTATCAAATCGAATAAAAAAGGAGAAAAGTATACTAGACAAGCACAGAACAAGAAAAGTAGGGTTTTATCAAATCGAATAAAAAAGGAGCAAAGTATAGCACAGAACAGGACAAGCGCTATTCAAACGGTAGGTTGTTTTATTTACTGTAAACTTAATAGTAGTTTTATTTACTGTATTTAAGGGCTTATTATTGTGATGTACAATGATATTTTATAACTATATTTTATTATGGTTTTATCAAATCAAATTAAAAAAGGAGCGAAGTATACCACACAAGCATTCAGAAGAAGACAAATAGTTTTATTTACTGTATTTAAGGGTTTATTACTGTACATCTTTTATTTACTGTAAACTAAATAGTAGTTTTATTTATTGTATTTAAGGGTTTATTATTGTGATGTAAAATAATATTTTATAACTATATTTTATTAGGGTTTATCAAATTGAAATAAAAAAGATAACTATATTTTATTTACTGTATATTTTATTGGACAAGCGCAAAGTTATTTGTAGGTTGTTGTATTTACTGTAAATTAAATAGTAGTTTTATTTACTGTGAATTAAATATTAGTTTTATTTAGTGTAGAGTTATTTTAATGAAAATACTTGAAAATTAATATGTTATTTTATTTACTATTTGATAATATTTTATAGATTTTACTATACAATCATCAATTTTAATTCATTTCTTTTTCAGCCACTCTTGTTTACATTATATTTTATAGATTTTACTATATAGTCATCAATTTTAATTTATTTCTTTTTCTGTTGTTTTATATCTTAAACTAATATTTTATAATACTATATTTTATTAGGGTTTCATTTTGTTTTCTACACAATCAAATTTAATTTATTGGTTTTTACTAACTTTAATATGTTGTTTTATTTACTGTAGAGTTAATTTAATGAAAATACTTTGTGTTATGTACATATATTTTTAAAACAATAAAGTCTTAATATATATTAAGAATGAAAAGGTTAGTCCTAGGTAAATATGGAATAAAAAATGGAACCCTAGGATTCAATATGAAATACAAGGATAAAAACATATTTATTTATCGTAAGTGCACAATATTTTATTACTAAACCTAATTAAAATATTTTATTTTTTGTGTTAGTTTAGATATATTTTAAAAATAAAGGAAATTAATTTATGTTGTTTTATTTGCTATAGAATTATTTTAATTAAAATAGTTTGTCTTAGTTGTTCAATATATTATTTATTTAACAAAACATTAGTAAATAAAATCCTACCCAAATATGAGATAAAAGAATGGAAACCTAAGATTCAAAATGAAATAAAAACATAAAAACATAAATGTTTTATTTAGTGCAGAGTTATTTTATTTTATTTATTTTAAGAATTTATGAACTGTAGCAATCGGATTTCCATTATTTTACCTAAGATTTAATATGAAATAAAAAAATAAAAACATAATTGTTTTATTTACTGTATATTTATTTTATTTTATTTATTTTGAGAGTTTATGAAGTGTGGCAATCATATTTTCATTATTTCCAATCCTAAAGTTGTTAGATGATTGACAAGAGATAAAATGAAAAGAAATGTAGAAATTAAAACTCAGATACAAAGACAAATTGCAGACACGAACACACAGATAATTATAGTGGTTCACCAATTTGGCTACATCCACTTTGAAGCAGCGGAATCTCTTCTGTACACATACAACATGTTGGTAAATAGATTTGTCATTGCAGATTTGAATGTGACTCGCCCAACTGGGCAGCGACAAATGTCCCAACAGTTGGAGAAGCTATTACTGGACTAATAACTTTGCTTTGTGTTTGAAAGGATAGCTCCCTTGTATGATGGGGGTATTTGTGATTTTTATGTACTTTTAACCTAAAAGTACAAAAAGGAGGAAAATGAAAACTAATAATAAAGATTAGTAACATAAACCCTAACAGTAGGCACATGAATACTAGTTTGTATTTCACAAAGTCAAAGACAAATTATGAGGGGATTTCACCACAAAAGCTAGAAACTACGTTCTTGAACCAATATGATGAATTTCAAAGAAAAAAGTTTTAATATGCAATGATGATGAAAAGAAGATGATGAATCTCAACATACGAAGAGACATGTTTCTCCAACACATTCAAAATGAGATACCAAGATATGATTGTGTTTCATTGCATCAATTGCATGGTTTATATCAATGCTTCAATAGATGACCAATGATTTACATGATGACATAGAGGTATTACTAATTTAATGTACGAGAAATCAATAACAATAAATCAGAAGTACAATGGAACACACGAACCAAATACTTTCTTTAGAAAAGCTTCTCCATAAGTTTCCCCATAAAAGTCTCCTAAAAAAGTCCCTTTACATTTGAAATAGTCTTGTATTTATAGGTTTCTCCCTAGTAACTATCTTGTAACCACCTAATAACTACTTCATAACTACCTTTATGACATGCAATAAAATAATGAACCTTATTTTTTATTATGTTTTATATTTAGTTTTCTGAAAATAAAGTTTATTTTCTAACTTTTAGTTACAATAAGTGACAAAAGGCACTTTTACAAAAAGGTAACTAGAACTTGCAACTTTCAAGTTGTGGATTCTACTAAGTTCTCTCCATCTCCATTCGCTTTATTTTGACAAGATCACACCCTGCCAAATGTTGACAACTCCTCTCTATACCTAGATCTTAGACTCTTGTGTTCACTATATTTAAAATACAGATTGTGGAAATAGTATGTCCCACTGACAACATCATCATGATAGTCATAAGGTTGAATAACGCTAAGCATTTTCTTGCTCTGATTTCAGTCATAAAATACCATCTACATATATGACTCATTTCAATTTTAGAGCATTATGTAGGAACAGACAGTTGAAGGAGATGCTGCATGTTCTACTTACTACGCATAACCCTCCTTGAGTACTTCTCCACATAACTTTGATTATTGCAGCTCAAGTACAATTTTGAAATGTATGCTAGAAAGTTTCTAAAATCTTTCCAACAAATCCATTATTGTGCCTATCCTACAATCACTATATTTCATGAGATCACAAATTTTTGAGGCAGCTTGCTAAACAACTCTCGTGCACTTGTAATGTTGCTTTTCACATTTCCTTGACAGATTTATCAAACAAGTCATGCATCTCATCTATAATTAATTTGATGTCATTAAATACTTCTAAATCTTTTGTCCACAATAGTATATGTAATGAGATATGAAATCTAGAAGAGTGGGTGGTGTATACTTCAATCATACAATATGGATCTATTATAAAGAATAGAAAAGTTGCCCCATTTAGGTTCACATCAATAATGTAATATTCCTTAATTTCAAATAAATCCTCTGTCAAACTCTCTAACTCCTTCAAAACTAGAAAATTGTGAATACTTGATTTAGGTAATCCCACATGCCTGCTGATGCTTGATCCATGCAAACCACTGATGAACATCTTTCCATATGCCTCCATAAGGGTTGTATGACTTATAATATCCAACACTAAACCAAATTCCTCTTGTATTGATCTTAATGTACTCTTCACTTTCTCAGAGTTAACCTACTTTCCATAAGTTGAAACAAGCATGTTGAAATACCTCTTCAACAAATCAATTTTGGGCAAGTCTTGCAGTCATAGCAGTCCATGAGACCAAATTTTCTTGAGGTATTTTGTTAAACAGTTCATGCACCTCTTCTATGCTCCCACATTTTGTAAATACATCTGCCAGAGCATATTCCAACTATGATATCAAATAGAAATCCTTTCTTGGAGTTCACGGTTTGGCAGGGGGTTGTTCTTAAATATCATCCACTTCAATAGTCAAAGGTCAATTTTGGCCAATAAAAATAAGACAAATATTTACCACTTTTTATTGTAAATGAGGTGTAAAATCCTTATTGATTGTTTGACCATTGAAATGGATGATATTGAAGATTAAATAATTTGGCTTCACCCCTAAAAATTGCGTTTACTAGAAAGTTTCTAAGACCTTTTCAATGAAATTATTTCGTGCATATCCTTCAATCATTGCATTCCAGTTGTTGACATCTCTTGAGACAGCTGTCAAACAATTCTTTTGCATTGCATATGCTTGCAAACTTTGTATACATCTTTACCAGAGAAGCTGCAACAAATCCATTTTATACATATCTTCCACCATTGCAGTTCATGATAGTGTATTTCTTTATGGCACAGTTGTCTATGGCTCCACATTTTGTATACATGCCTATCAGGGTGCTTACAACTGCTACATCAAACAAAAATTCATTTTCAACTATGCTTTGATGTACGTCAATACCCTACTCAAAAGCCCCTTTTGGGGTGGGCTAGGAGGATGTTGGCACAAGTTTGTGGAGTTTGGGTTTATAACTACAAGGCATACTTTCTTGAAATATTTTAAAGTCTTTTCAATAAACATAGTTTGTATATATCTTGCAATTACTCCACTCTAAGAGACCATAATTCATTGAGGCAGTTCCAATAAACTTGTTTCATGCATATAACTCCAGCTATTGTTAAACTTCATCTACTTCAATAGTCAAATTTTGATTTTGGCCAATAAAAATAGAACAAATAATTACCATTATTTGGTATGGATGAGGTGTAAATTTATTATTGATTGTTTGAACATTGAAATGGATGATGTTTAAGTAAAGTGTATAACTCCATGTTTGCATACGAGTATTCAAGTTTCTTTAGAGGTTTTCTTGAGTGGCATAACTGTCTTTCTCTATGAAAATTTCTATGCAAACATAGGCGGCCTTTTAGGAGAATATGGAGTAAAGGTTGATAGTTTCCCATTTCTAGGTGACATTATTTTCAAATAAATGAAACCCCTTTATCGACACTTTGAAAGCCTTTCGCAACCAAATTTGTCCGGTAGTTGTTAATGCTTATAAAACCATTTAGATTACCTAGTAAAATATAATCAAACTCTTCTTTCATCAGTCTTTTAAGTGTAATTCATAAATATCTAACAAGTTGTGACTTGTGCTTTTGGCAAACCTTCGTGAAATAACTACCAATTCAAAAGTTATAACTTTTCCAAACCTCTAATTTCACAAGTAGTTAATAAAAAACACTTGTACTTTCCATTGAGTTATCCAAATTCACAAGTTGGAAACTTGTGAAAATTTCGAAGTTGCATCAAGTTAGCCAGCTACTTTCACTTTTTGAAAGTTGCAGACAACTTCACGAAAATTGAAAGTAGGCTGATAACAACTTGCTTTTTACAAGTTAATTAATTAATACGTATTCTTTATCCTTTTTTGAGTAGTACTAACTTGTGAAAGCTACTAAGTCACTTTAACTTAGACGAATTTGCAACTTGTGAACCTGGATTTGGTGCAGGAGCACCTTCACATCAGGGTTTATTTGATCTTCAAGATGTTTGATGAGGTCCTTGAGACCATTAAAAGTTGTAATACGGCCTGTAGTCATGTTTGTAGTGGACTATGTCCAAAAAAAAGCTAGTATCTATTTTCTTGTTGAAGTTGTAGTCCTCAAGAGGACAGTATTAAAGTCATTTAAGTTTTTATTGTTTGTAAGCTTTTAGAAGCACACCAAACGTTTAGAAGTAGGTTATAACCTTTTCCAAAGGTTAACCACATATCAAAAAAGTAAGATTAAAACCAAAACAATTGGTGAAAGGGCAGTTTCTTAAAACAGTCTCCAAGAAGACAGTTTCTATCTTTAGTTTGCTGTTAAAAAGCAAGAAAAGCCTGATGAATGGGCAGTTATCTTGGAACCCCAACAACTCCCTGCATTTTTGAAGGCTATTTGATGCCAAAGACAACTCATTGTATTGATATCATTCGGAGAAATTGAAAGGAAAAACAAAAAAGATGATTGTTTTCTGTTTTTTCTGATTTTCTGCATTTTGCTTGCTGTTCACCAGCCGTATCCGTGACTGTACGGACTGGTTATTACCCAAACTTGTAATGGATGGAAAGAGATTTGAATTACCTTCGATTTGAGTCTAGTTTGGTGTCTTGGAAATGATCTAGGTGAAAGATATCGTCGTTTTCCCAAAAAAAAAAAATTTAGAGTTGCTGTTCATTTCTGAAATTGACTATTTTTCTGCATTATTCCGTACCTGTATGGAATTTTTGTGGCACAAGTGTGTAGTGGGTGGATGGAGGATTGAACTAGGTTGTGTTTAAGTCTTGTTTGGTGTCTTGATATTGAGTAATAAGGGAGAAATTGCTGTTCTTTTGGAGGCTACTCCAAACTCTGCTATTCCTTTGAAAACCTCACTGTTTTCTGCAAATAACCATACCTGTACGGCCTAGTGGTGGATGAAGCTTGTGTTGGTTGGTTATTAGGGGAAGTTATATATCCTTTACAAGTTGTTTGGAGGTTTGAAACCATGTTAGGAGGGAGGAATCGTTGGTTTTCCATTGACTGTCCAAAACCTGATTTGAGGTATCTCTGAGCAGCCCAATGGGTATTCCTTCTTGTTACTAATCTTTCCTTATTTCCAATCAATGGAGGGGGATGTGAAATAGTTTTCCATGGTCTTGTGAAGGTTTTAGGGGCAGAAGATTGGGTATGGTGAGTGTGGGCATGAGAAAGACCCCTGCAGATTCATGTGTTAGAGGATGAGAGGAGGACAGTAGTCTGTCAAGAAGGTAATAGTTTTGTTCGTCATGTTTGTTTGTTTTGTCATTGAAGGCATTAAGAGTTTGGTAGGTTAGTGAGTTGGTAAGATACAGTGTAGTTGAACTTGTGTTGTTAGAGACCATCCCAAGGAGGATGTTGTGGTTGTCTTTTATAAACAGTGTGGAAGATTGCTGTCCTGCATAGTGATTGGATGGAGTTTTGATTGGGTCTTGGTTGGAGTTAGGAGTCTAGGTGAGAGGTGTCATGAAGTCCCTCACCTTGGTGTCAAGAATATGTGTTGCTTTGAGTTAGAACCCTGCTTTAAGAGAAGTTTAATCTCTGTCAAGAAGAAAACAGTGAAAGGTTCCATTAAAGTTTTGAAACATGAAATTGCTGACCATGATGCTCTGCATCAGTGTAATTCATAAATATCTAACAAGTTGTGACTTGTGCTTTTGGCAAACCTTCATGAAATAACTACCAATTTGAAAGTTATAACTTTTCCAAACCTCTAATTTCACAAGTAGTTAATAAAAATCACTTGTACTTTCCATTGAGTTATCCAAATTCACAAGTTGGAAACTTGTGAAAATTTCGAAGTTGCATCAAGTTAGCCAGCTACTTTCACTTTTTGAAAGTTGCAGACAACTTCACAAAAATTGAAAGTAGGCCAATAACAACTTGCTTTTTACAAGTTAATTAATTAATACATATTCTGTATCCTTTTTTGAATAGTACTAACTTGTGAAAGCTACTAAGTCACTTTAACTTAGACAAATTTGCAACTTGTGAACCTGGATTTGTGCATACAAAGTTGATCTTCAATCCAACCTAGAAAATATCAAGGTAACTTTGTGCAAGCAAGTGAAACATTTCGACTCCCTCCATGAAATCCACTACAACTATATCGACCAAGTTAACTGTGTAGGCGTGATAAATGGCGAAAATGCATAACTTTCAATTGGAATGTCAGATTGTCATGAAATCTTGCCACATTGTCTGTAATAGCACCATGAGATCCCCTACTAGGTGATTCTACTCTAACCTTTACAAAAACTATGATTTAATTGTTTCCGTAAACTGTTGGCCGAAAAATTGAAAGTTTAAAATCTCCCAAACTGTAAGACATCTTGACCTGAAAAGTTGCCACATTAGGCGAAATGGAGTCACAAACACTGCTATAAAAGAATTTTGTACCATCTATCATGGATTTTAGGATTTAATTGTTTTCATAAAAGGCCACGAACTAGATAAGTGCACCTGGGAAAATGAGTGAAATAATGAGTGTCTCTCCTCCAAAATGATGTTGTTGTACAAAGTTCAATGAAAGGAAAGAATGTGAACAAAGTAGAATGTGACATCTTGGCAATAAATTATCTGAACGACTCACGCGAAAAAAATTTGATACCGATGTTTTGCAATCGAAAGGTGACTTGGCAAAAAGGGTTTAATGCATGGTCAGACTTGTCATTTCTACACAAAAAATTTGAATTTTGAAGTGCAGAAATAGGGTCAACACAACAGCATCTTTCTACAACAATACACTCTATTTTTCAATGTCCCTCATACATCTTGAAGAAGCCTACGAGAGGAATGTGAAAGGGCTAAACAAAATAGATGGTAAAGAAGTGATGGAAAATTTGAAATGATAAACAATTCTTTATCTTTAGAAAAAATAAAAGTTCAGATGCATGAATTCTTTTATCTCTTCACTACACACCTACAGAGTAATTCTATATTATTTTAAGAGGACACTACACATTTCAAATGTTGTAATCCTTCTTAGAGCATCGCCATGTTTGATTATTAATATTGATGTTTGTTTTGTAGTTATGGGACGACCAAGGTTGAATTTTGAAAGTAAGGAGCAACGCTTACAACATCGAAGAGATTATCTTAGGAATTATCAAAGAAAACGACGAGGACAAATGACAGATGCAGAAAGAAAAGAAAAAACAAAAAAACAAAATAAAAAAGACAGAGAAAGAGCTGCCAAGCGTAGAGCCAAATTAACAGCTGAGGAATTAGAGCAACAAAAGCATAAACACGCAAATGAGATGAGAATAAGTCGTGCTAAAAGAAAAGAAAGAGAAAGACAACAATGTACTCATCAACGAACTGAGAGGTATGAGCATAAGATGAAAATTTAAGATCCGTAAATTGTGTACTTGAAACACCAGAAAATGCAGTTCAACACAACCGTTGGTTTTTGAATTAATAATGGAATGATGTATATAAGTTAGAGATAAAATTTTAATTTTGTAAAAAATTTATTGGCATTTCCAGTATTAGAAGCGCCATGGAGTGGAATAGCAGCAGCGACAATGACAACCTCCATGATTAATGAAAATTTTTTGTATTAGTGACATCTCCTCGCAACAAAATGCTCGTAACATCTCTGCCCCAGTGCCACCCACACTTTGGAACAGTAATAACATGTTAACTAGTGGGTATCTTAGCCTGTGTGAAGAATCTGTGCCTCCAAATGAAAGGTTTATCATAGTCACATATGCGAGAATAACCAAGAAATTTGGGCTGGAAGGCACTACAGAGAGCATTGCAAAGTGTATAAGACTTGCATTTGAATTGAGAGTGATGAATGAACATATGCGGTTAGTAGACTCATTTGGAAATTGCAGAAAAATAGATAGGAACTTGCCCATAAATACAACTTACACACTCATGCTTCCTCCTGCTTCTCATCAGACTCAAAATACTCATGCTGATGCACAAAGGGTAAGATTACTGCAACCAAAGACATATATTTTTAACTGTAACTTTAATTTTGTAGCTCCAACTTAATTATATAATTTGTTGCAGGGAACCAGCTCTCCTAGTCGGATTGGGCGGGTACAAATATTTTCAAAAGTCATCTCTTCCACAGTGAAGGTTCTGACGTGGAAGTGGCCCCACTCATCTCTTCCACTCCGTCCCCCATTCCTTCAGCCAGTCTTAACCGCTTCAAGTTAAGCATTCACTAACTGCATTACTGTATAACTTTCAAATTTAACACTTTAAACTTTAATAGGTTTTTCTTTTTTTTTTTATCGCCTTAGATGGAAAATCTCTTAACTACTAACACATTTTTTGATTTATTTTTTCATTTATCCCGCTGCCTGTTATTCTCTTCATCGCCATTGATAGTTCTTGTTATCGGTATACTTTATTGCATGTGAGATTTCTTGCTGTAAATAATACAGTATTAAGTTTGATAAGACTGTATTGGTATTAATATTTTGAAAACGGTGGACACCAAACATATACAGAAAGAATTGATAATCTAAACAAGTTCATCTGGAATTATAACTTATTTATCAAAACTTATTAAATAAGTGATTTGCACCAAATATTGGCCTGCATCTACTATTCCCTTTGGAAGGATAAGATGTGTGGTGAATGTTATGGGGGGGTTGTTCAGGCGTTTGTGACAATGCTTTCTAGGAGGATAATGTTTTGTGGAGTGAGGACCAAGTTCAGCTTTCTCTTTCTCTCTCTTTCTCTCTTTTCTGTAGAGTACTACGAGAAACTTGTCTCTTTCACAAAATTATCAGCAGCTATTCTTAGTATTCCTTCTTTTCTATAGCTTATTTGGCTAACTGCTATGACAACACTAGGTTGGATATTATAATGTAAAGCTGGACATGGTTTTGTTTGCTAATATCTGGTTAGAACTCAGTATGATTGTTCAAGAATTATGGCAATCTGTGAGTAGTTTCCTAGAACACTGGAGAAGTTTACTTCTAGTTGTCTCTGAAGGGAATGTTGATGGGCCTGGAATAAGGCATTGTTTAAGATAATAAAGAATTTGAACACAGCTGTGGTTGCAGAATGTAGATCTATCCAAACTCAGTGCCCAGACAAAGCATTATCATTTAAGTATTAAAGTCTTAACCAGACACGGCTAATATATGTCTTAAATGCATTATCAAAACTTATTCTATTCTCTTGTTTAGATAATTCCAGAATAAGTGATTAAAACATTCATCTAAACAAGTTCATCTGGACTTATTTACAAAATCACTTATTTATCAAAACTTATTAAATTATAATCTTATTTAATAATCACTTATTTAGAATTTATTGAAGTAATCTTATTTAATAATCACTTATTTAGAATTTATTGAAGTAAGTCCAGATGAATGCCTATGGATTTGAAAATCACTTATTCTACTCTCTTGTTTAGATCTGCATCTATGGAACTAATCTCCAAGACTATGAAAATGATCTAGACATGGAATCTATCTTAGGCCAGCTGAAATGAACTGCTAGGAAGTGATTGTTTCTCACAAGTTCAACTCACCTTGATATGTGAAATACAATAAGGAAATTGGTAGTGCTTACAACCAGCATTGAGGAATTTGCTTATTTGTAAAGATCATGTTCTCTTTAATCAAGCCCCTAGGTGGACCCATTCAATGAAGATGAACCTAAATTAAAGACAATAGGCTGACATTCAATATTCCTAAGATGATAATGCAAGTTGATAATGATCTTCTAATGATTCATAGGTCCTTTACAAAATGAATGAATGAATGTCTTTAAATACAATAACAAAGCAGATAAATCAATGCAAACATGTGTTAGGTTGACTCACAATTGCTAGTAGGAGGGAGTTGGCAAGATTTTATTTGAATTTTGAATTTAAAACATTAGGGTTGAGATCCATGGTCTTGTGAATATGACATGGATCAATTTGGCAGCTACAAATTGGACACAAGATGGGGAATGGAAGGTCTATGGATCATGATAAATTTTTGGGCATGTGGGGTGGTGTGAGTAGAATAAGATATTATAGACTTGTTATTGCATAAAGAATACTCTAATTGAAGTGGGCCCAAAACATAAGGAAAAATGACATGAGCATGTGATTTTCACTATTACATTTTGTCCCCCACTTTGATGTGCAGGCAAACTACCAAGAGGATACATGTCAAATAAAACAAGCACTCAAAATGAAAATTGAATATTTTTAAAACACACAAAGGACATTGATGTGCTCAAAGGATACATATATGATTGACCAATATTGAATTCTCCTTGTACTAGTGCTCCATCAAAAACTTGCAAAACAAAAAATGCAATGAATAACATCTATTCCACATTTGAAATAGGCACTAACTCTATAACTTCATTGAATTCTCCTTGGATTATATTTGGTTCCTTGGTTGAAAAGAACAATTTTTGTCTTAACTTTTGTGGCATGTAGGCAATTGATCACACAAGACCTAATAAAAAAATGACATAAAAAATTGAGACTTGTAAAATGAATTTAAATGCTATCATAACAAATGAACATGTTTAGATTCTACTTGTTACCTTGAATCATCTTAGTATCCTTTGCTCTATCTATAAAGGTATACAAAGGCTACTCCATGGTAAATGTGTTTAGAGCAATTCCTTGCAATCCCTTTTAGTTAAGGCTTTAGCAAAAAACTTCATAGTTTCTTGAGTTTCATTTAAAGGTACCACAATCTTAAACACTCTTAACACTTAATTGTACAAATGTATGTTCCATATAATATTGTAATTATGTGAAAACTAAAATTAGTTCTTAGCTAAACAAAAGAGCTTATAAAATTGTTGTGGTTAACATAATAGTTATTTACGTGGAGATGGATGAGAACTTATACAACCATTGTGGTTAACTTGGAGATGGTTAACCTATTAAGGTAAAGTTTGATGTTGTTTTGCACACACTAGGAAATATTAAGCAATAATGGTTATGAATGACTTGAATCATTTGATCATAGTGACTTGGAATAATCTTTTTATGAGCCTATGATGTTAAAATTCTATTTGACAAGACATTACTATTGTAGTAAGAAAGTAGGGGTATAATTTGATGACAAGAATGATTGTAAATATATGTGACTTATTCTAGTTCACATCACTTATTAGTGCCCCATTTACTAATTTCACACATATACTTTCACATTGCAAGTCTCACATATATTACCAATTTCATAGGTATACAATATAATCTTTATGTTACTAAAAGCATTATGGTAGATGCTTTGTCAAAATGATCCATTGTCTTGTAGGATCACATAATTAGAAACGATACATGAGATGGATGATGTGGGCAATGATAACACTTGGATGAAAGAGATATTTGATAATTCCTCACACATTGTATGTATTTAAAGACCAAGTCGCTTTGTTGTTGTTGTTAGTGGAAAATGTGAACAATAGTAATAAACAACTAATCATCCAATAACTCAATGGAAATTGATGTAAACACAAGTAAACCAAGAATATATCTTCAAAGACTATTTTACCTCTATGCTTCCATTGTTCGCCTATCTCTTCTTGATCTTGATGGTAATGGAGCTCTTAGAAGTGTGCACTTCCTTGCTATTGAAGATGACAAGAGTAGAACGACTGTGGTATGGAATGTGCAATGGAGACTAAACTACAATGCAACTATAATAGAGATGGGTTGATGGAGACATCATGATGATAATGGATTTGTAATGCAAATGCAATGAAGGTGATTTTGCCAAAGGCAGGCTGGTATGATTCTTGTAGAGTAAGATTATGAATGCTTAAGTGTATACAAATGGGTATGAAGACATTGCTTATATAGGCTGAGGGAAGACCAAATCCAAGTGTTAATAGATCCATGACTAGAGGAATTACCTGTGATGTGTACGGCTGAGAAAAGCTTGAGGGAATGTGTGCGAATTAGGAGAGGACAAGTGTTCAAGCCTTCTTCATGAGTTATGTGAGATAATAGAATAGATTGAAGAGTTAACTGAGATGATTGATCAGTTAACTAGTTTGATTGGGGAGTCAACAGAATAGATTGACTAGTGAACTCAATTGACTAATTAGTTAATTGATTTGATTGATGAGTTAACTAATTTGACTAGAGGAGAAATAGGACATGTGGGTGAAGGAATATTAGCTAATTAAATATTAAAATATTTAATTATGTGTGCAACATGGTGAGGTGGAAAGGTGAGGTGGATTTATGAAATTAGGACTTTGGGATAGAGGAAATTAGGATTAATTAAATAATTTAGAATTATTTAATTATGTGGGACATTAGAAGAATTAGAGAATTTAATTAAATAAATTGATTTTATTTAATTATTGGAGGGATATGAATCATTTAAATAAATTAGAATATCTATTTAATTGATAGGAGAATGAGAATTAAAATAAATATTAAAATATTTATTTAATTCTACTTGAGCTAATTTTACGTGTATACATTTTGCCCCTTGTACAGGTTATGATGTTAGGATGCCCCCTTAAGAGATTGGACGGGAAGAATGTGACAACGGAATGACTGATGATCTCATGATGAGATAGGCTGAATGATAGGTTAGGGTGAAGAAAATGGAGGACCTAGAAGAAAGAGTATGTGAAAAATCATGCCTTAGCATGGACAAGGTCAAGCACCTCTCATTTGGGTTCCATGTGCTATATATAGGAGTTTGGGTTCATAGTTCACTCATTTGTACACTTGCCTTTGAGAGAGATCCTAGTGGAGAGTAGAGCCATTTGAGCATAGAGCAGTTAACGAAGATGCAACAGTTTACTCTTGAGCTTCATTGATTCAAGCAGATCTAACGGTTCAACTGTCTAGCAGACTACGGGCCACCGGTAAGTACTACTTTGTTTCTAGGTTAGGGTCATTAATGCTAGCAATAAATGTAGGCCAAAGATTTATGTTTTATATGTGTTGAAAGGCAGAACTATTCATATGATGCGCGATACCATGCATTCTGTGCATACGATGTCAGAATCAATGCATATGCAATTGTTTCGCATTTGAATCTTATTCCAGCGCAACTGAAGTCCTATTGCACATGCAATTTTTATTGCGCATTTCACATGTTTCTACACAAACAAGTTTATGTTGTGCATCTAACGAATAGTCTTGCACGTTCAAAATAAAGTGGTGCATATGAGTTTATTCTGTGCATCTGATAGGTAGAACTGCACAAATGATTTTGGTTTATCAAAAACACTTAGAAATTTGATGAGGTTGACTGGGCAATTGATGCTGGTCAATTGATAGGTCATCTCTGAGATTGATAGAATCTCCGGAGAGATGATAGGATTGCTTTCCTATTGAAATAACTAAGTTTTTGATGTTGGATAGAGAGACTTGCAATTTAGTTGTTTTTGATTGACTAATGCGTGCTTGTTTTCTTGCAAGAGTTAGGGGTAAATGCACAAAGATGAGTCCACTTAAGGTGGAAGTTTCAGACTTAGAAAAAAACCTAAAATCGGGTTAACTAAAATGGGATCCCGCTTTTTATGAAACAAGATCCCGAGGCAAAAGCAGGATCCCATTTTTTAGAAATGGGATACCGTTTTGAGTTTCATAAAAGCTTAATATTTTAACATTTATGAAACGAGATCTTATTTTTGAAATGGGATCCCATTTCATAAAAGATTAAAATATTAACCTTTTATGAAACGGGATCCCGTTTCATAAAATTTAAATTTTTGACCCACTTTTTTCTATGGGTTTTGGGTTAGAAAAAAGGCTTGGGAACCTGACCCTTGGCTTTGAACCTAGTTTGACCTTCAAGTTGAAGGTCCCATCAATGTCACAACAAAATAGTGACTTTGGGCATATGTCTGAAGGCCTTTTTTGCATAATTTTTTGACAAAATTAAAACCCATTATAGACGATATAGTGTAGATTCTAAATATGTAAAAAAAAATTACAATTGGATTTTTTTTCTATTTTTCAATTAATTCCTGATGAAACAGGTCCATAAACTTGAATTATCAGGGTTTTTTAGTATTTTAATAACTTTTTATTAAACTAATTTTTTGTAAAAAAAATTGTATGAAAATGTACTTCAAACAATTCTTTTCAATTTGAAAAAAAAATTAAAAAAATGATAAGTTTAGGTCATCTTATGCGTGACGTACACGACGATTTTTTAAAACACCAAAAATGGCCAATAAAAAATTAACAAAAAAAATATGGAAAACGTGCTTCAGTGAGTTACAAATCTTTTCCCAAAAGGATTTAGAAAAATATGATTATTTAGGTCAAAATATGGATGACATACATGTGCATGGTATAGTAAAAAAAAGTGACTTTTAAACAATGGTTTTTAGAAATGCCTATTAAAAATCAATTTGTATCATCTGGGTATTAAAAAAATTACATATTTGGAAACTAGACTCCGAGTACTACATTACATATTTACTGACTTTTTTCAAGATTCCACCTTTAAGTGCTTCAAATTTTTAGGTCAAATGTGACAAATTCTAAAAATCAAGGAAAACACCCACTTTTTGGCCAAAAAGTGGACTCAACTTCTTGCACACACCCTTAGATGATGTCCTCATGTCAAGGAAGCGATTTCTAGTTACCCAGATGTTGAGGCTTTATCTTACAGAGATTGATCTTTTAGTTATTGGATCGGAGGCCAATCTCAGCATGCTGACTACTCTGGTTGAGAGATTTCATAGTGAGGACGGGACTTTTCACCTTCCCACTAGGGAGATTACAGTGACTCTAGAGGATGTTCACAGGATTCTGCACATGCCGATTGATGGAGAGCTCGTTGAGTATGAGCCGCAGACTAGGGAAAGATTGGATGAGTGCCGACGAGTTTTTGATGACGATGAGATCGAGGGCACTGAGATCAGTTGATCTGATATGCTGGCTTATTATGAGCCACTTCCTTTAGTTGTGGTAGGGTTGATCGGAGGGATTGTGTGCCTTGACAGATGGTCATGTGGATAGGGTCAGGTGCTAGAACAGATTACCACAGAGGGTACCAGATATGCCTAGGGTGTTTGCATCCTTGCTCACCTATATCATGATTTGCACCAGTTTGTGTATGATGGCTCTTCTAGCTTAGCTTGCGGGGTTTCACTGTTACAGATATGGGCATGGACTCATATAGCCATCACTCATCCTATTGGTATTGGCACTCAGGGTAGGGATCATCCTTACTCGTACATGTTTCAAGATAGCCTTTACCAAACCAAGCTAGGAAAGTTAGAGTACTGGAGAAATGCCTTCAACAATGTAGATAGAGTCGAGTGGCGACCATACTTCGATTGCGAGGTATGGGACAATGATGCATCAAAACTTCCATTTTGTTTTCAGATGAGATGGCTTATAAGGAGGACACCCTATATTTTGGAGAGACACATTGTATCACATGTGTATAGGTAGTTTGGCAGAATCTCGGGTATGCCCTAAGGTAATGCCATATTTTCCCGTACACACAACAAGAGGACACAATGGGGACCCAACCCATCATATGAGACAACTCATGATGAGTTTCTACACATTCCATATAAGCCTTGGCCAATGCATAGGGCAGTGGCAGATGCAGGCATGACATAGGACTATTTTAATTGGTTTGCAGCACATCCTTTCCCATGCTACTCCAAACTAGGAGAGCGAGCCCTGATTTTGGATGATCAGGATGAGGATGACGAGGGGCCATGGAGGCAACCCAAGAGATGTAAAGGATGGGCAGGCAGAGGTGGCTGAGGTGTGGATGATGGCAGTGGTGGAGGAGGAGGAGGAGGTCATGATGGTGGTGGTAGCGGTGGAGGAGGAGGTCATGATGGTGGTGGCGGAGGAGAAGGAGAAGGTCATGATGGTGGTGGCAAAGGAGGAGGTCAGAATGGTGGTCATGATGGAAGTGATGGTAGAGATGGAGATGGGAGGAGGCTCCACCAATGGATTGATCCTACCCAGCATGCCTAGCTAGCTTTACAAGCACAAGTTTAGCCTCCAGTGCAGCCATAGGGATAGGGGCCAAATGATGGGGTGATAGCAGGGTTACGAGCTCAGTTGGCTTAGGCACAATCTATGCTAGGACAACAGCAGGGATAGATAGGGCAGATGCAGGCCCAGATTACATAACTACAAAGTGACCTACAGACCACTCGACTAGAGAGAGACACAACTATTCAGAGGTATGGGAGGGTGGAGGCACTCTTAGAGTAGGTTCAACAGACTGTGGGACAGGGTCCCACTAGCCAGATGGTTACAAAGATAGTTAGGGCAGGTCAGGAGATCTTCTACTGGAGGTCCCTTTATGAGTAGGCTATACCACCAGAGCATAGGGCAGGTAGCTAGCAACCTAGTTATCGTAGTAGGTCATAGAGGGCACCCACAGAGAGCGACGGGGTGATGGGACCTCCCAAACCACTAGGAGGAGGTGCACCAGGTAAAAGGACATCAGGTGGGGGAGGAGGAGGAGGTATCCCACTACCACATCCAACACCATCAAGGGGGAGCCATTCTTAGCTGTTTTGAGACATGTATTAGTTTTAGTACCTTTATTTGGACATGTATACACCACTTCAGTTTGGACACTTCGAGATGTATTGTTATTTTGACATCATTATATACTTGGACACTTTTATTCTTTTTGATGATGATTATATGATATCATGATTCAACTGACTATGATTATGATCTATTGTGATGGACATGACTTATATTATGATGTTATGATATGCCATGCTTATAGATGACCTATGTGGTTTATGACTCTAATCCATATGTTTATGTTTATGCGCTAGACATGATGATCTATATGATGACTTTACATGATTATGATTGTATGTGACATGTCTAACATGTTTGTTAGATTCTATGATGCACTTTATGTTTATGCGACATGATGTTTCTATGAGCTATGTGATGGATATGATGACCTATATGCATGTTTATGATCCTATATGTTCACATTCTATGATGATCTAATGCAAACACTGTGATCACTTAGATGTTTACTTATGTCATTTTCATTGGTTTTATTTGTGGATGATGGTCTAATATGCAAATGCGATGATAGATATGTTTTTGTGAGATTTTGGTTAATGTAATGTTATGGTGACTCATGCATCTAAATGACAACATTATATGCAAAACATGATCTAAATATGGACTTGTAGATAACTACCTCTAAAAATAATCACTCCCGAGCAACCTCTAAAATCCTCAAAAATAGGGCCTAAAACTGCCACAAATTGAGCAAAAATAGCTCCAATTTGGGCCTCTCCATATGCTTGACCAAAAAGTTGACCAAGGACCCTAAAAATACTCCTAAAAGTCATGCAAAACCTCCTAGATGGCCTAGTTAACTCAACTAATCAATTTGCATGATTTTGCATGAGCAAAATAGATTGTGAGTAAATAATAGAGTAACAGAAAATTACCTTATTATTGGTTACAATTTTTTCTATTTTTTATTTTACAAATTGTGAAAAATAATAAAGTAATTTGGAAAATATCACTTTATTATTTATTTACAATTAATGACTTTGTAAAATCGTGCATGACAAGAAGAAAAAAAAATCACTCCTTATCACTCCAATTACACTCGCCTATTTTGCATGATATGAGCACAAATAGGACTTAGAAGAAAACTAAAACTCCTTATATCCCCATGTGAGAAAATATCCCTATTTTACATGATTCAACTACACATTAAGGCAAAGTTTTATCCTTATCACTCCAAGATCAACGAGAAAACATTTATCTTCCTCTGCAAGATAAATAAAAAATCTAAGTCACTCCATGCATTATGACACTCCATACACCAAACAATATGCATAACATCCTTATGACTCCCCTTTGATTCCTTAGTGCACATATATATCATTACATTTTCTAAACCACCTTATATCTCCATGTGCAACTTAAAGTTAACAAAGGAAAAAATCAACTCCATGACTCCATCACTGCACAATCATATACTGCCATCATGCATAATTGCTTACCTTGGAAAACTCCATACATAGCCTCATGCATGCCATGTTAAAAATCACACCCTCTTGGCTTTGTTAGCCACCATGCATAATCAGGAAGTATTCAACCTTTTGATGTTTTAAATAAAGACAAGGAACTCTAGCATGTGTATTTTGTCCATGCCTTACCTGACCACCAAGCAATCTTTAAAAGTTTATAAGGCCCGAAGCCTTTCTCTCTCATCATATCAGCCTTCTTGACTTAATAAAAATTAAGTATTAAGCATTGTTGTCGGCCACTCCATATTATGATGGCTAGGATATTCAAGAATAAGGTCTTGACCGTGGCACTCCTTTGGATAAGGTAATTATTTGTTTCTGTAAGTCAAAAATTACACTTGAGAGAAAAGAATCTTTCAAACAAAACAAAGAGCCAACCCTAAAAGTTGTTCATTCTTCATTTGGTCCTCTTTCTTCGATGCTCTGCAACTTTGCTCCACTGACCTAGGGTTTGAATGCTTTCATCATGACTCTAGTTTTTTCACTCCTCTCAATGGCATCTTTGGTTGCATCTTGGAACTCTGCATTATTAATAAAGAAGGTAACACTTGCTTGAGTTTCATATGAAGCATTTTATTCAAGCTGTAGCTTTATTCTTTCATGGCCACAACCTCCTTCCTCTTTCATGGCTCTCTCCTTCATTGAGCATTCATTAACCTCCTTTCCTGTTTCTGCATCCTTCCTCTTTCATGCTCTACAACATTTCTTGAAAGCTTAAGGCCACTATGAGGCCGTGGATATATCTTCCCTTCTTGTCAGAAAAAAAGGTAAGTTCTTGTCATTTTTTATCCTCTATAGCTTCATTTGTCTCTTTATACAGTTTGAAAAATTGTAAAGGTTATATGTGGTTATTGGTATTGCATTTTTTAGTAAAAAATGGCTTATCACTGTTGGCCATGACTGTATATGTCTCTTTTTGGCTTTGACTTGTCTGTAAATGCAGAAAACCCTGAGGATTTTAGATCTTGAGATGAGGGTTTGACATCTTTTTGCACTTTCAAAGCCTCTTCCTGTTATGTCTATGCTCCATCTGTATACAAGCATAAAAAAGTGTAGACTGTTGAGGGTTTGTTCAGTTTTGAAACTAGGGTTTCAACCCTCCTTGCACAAAAATTCCTTCACACTACCATGACCATGCTTTTCACTATTATCTCTTTCTCATTTGACTTATCCTGAAGAGAAAAAATAAGGGTTTGAACTTTTTGTCAAGGGTTTGTTCAATTTGCAGATGAGTATACCTTTTATTATGAGAAACTTTGCTCTTCTGGCATGGCTATGACTGTATCTCTCTTATATTCGAATCTTCTTGACCGTTTGTGTAAAAATGAATACTACGGTTTGATATCTTGATATGGGTATACATTTTTTGATGAGCAATCTTTCCTTCTATATAGTACCTTCTTGACTTTCTCCTTGTGACTGTCATGCTATTAATGATGCATTTTTACCTTTATTTACCCTCCACTATAGATACTAGGTATAATAGCCAGTCTTTTAATATTCTAAATGATGACTAGTATCAGCTACCTCCATCTGTATCATACATTAGCACTCCTGGGAGGCTCTCCTATAGCATAGATAGTCTCTTTAGCTTAATTGCATATGATATATCTCCTCAGGTTGCTAATTGCAATATGATGGACTATTGTCATGTGGCATTATCTTTTGACTATGTAACTGTCTTTCTTCTCCTTGACTATCTGTGGCATTCTTAAAATACATGTGTAGCATGATTAAACATGTTCATATCTCCATAGTTATTTTGCAGTCTTTAAATATACCTGTAGCATAGATACATGTTCGTATCTCTCCTTACACCTATAGCTATCCTTGTGCATACTAACTGCCTATCTCATGATTTGGATGTTATGTATCATACATATCAAGCATTTCTCTTCTTGGCTGTCTATTTACTATGACTGTATTATGATAGAACCAAATGGCATAGAAGAAAGAGGACTATTTTACTTGTGAACTATCAATGACCTATCATTGTAACACTTGATATAAGTCTTGTTCTTTTTCTGTTGTTCCTCTTTCATTATTGATGCACCTCTGTAGATGGGTATGGCAATTGAAATATACTATGTCTGTCTCTTGCCTGTATAAGTCACTTCATTGATCACTGTCTTGACTGTCTATGGTGAAGATGACTGTACTTATCTTTATTCTTACAATGTATCATTCTTTATGGCATTTTGTTGACTATAACATTGCATCACTGTAGCTCTAATGTGTATGAGATAAGGTTTGTTTGATCA
Organism: Cunninghamia lanceolata; assembly: GCA_027924645.1. Lineage (NCBI taxonomy): Eukaryota > Viridiplantae > Streptophyta > Pinopsida > Cupressales > Cupressaceae > Cunninghamia > Cunninghamia lanceolata. The sequence continues at coordinate 1,339,216 of BSBN01001266.1, read as the reverse complement.
AAATAGTTGATGAAATGTATGGAACCCACCTTGTTATCTTTGGGCTATAGCACTCTTAACACTCCACTGTGCTCAATTTATTTGAATCCTTCTTTGACTAGACATGACTGTCTCTTGCTTTTGGATTTGTACTTGACTGTCATGTCAGTGATGATATATGTAGCTGCTCCATAGCTTGTTCTTCTTATAAGATCTCTAGAACTAAGTGACACTCTTTATCATTTGATGAATTCTCTTTAGAGAGTATGATGTATGTATCTATCATCTGAATCTTTTCCTCTAGCATGTGACTGGTACACTTACCTCATATATTCTTGTGAGGCTTCCTTTTATGATAGTCAAGTTGGGATAGTGTATATATGATTGTCTCATCTTGGAGGTTGTCTCATCTACTGTTCCATGTAGCATTTGTTTGATTGTCTCTATGACATACTTGCAACTTGAATGTGATATAATTGTTAAACTTTGATCATATTTAACAATATGAGAACAATATGAGGAATACCTGGTATAGAGTGTTGCTTCACCTAAACTGTTTCACTATATCTCCATGTATCTTGAAGCTTTTAATACCTATATCATGTCACTTTGATTTGCTCTAATCAACTATAACAATGTCATGATGACATATCTTTTGTGTAAGTTGATCAGATGATGCATGATATAGCTTAGAATGATGCATCTTGTCTTTTCTGATACTCTTTTCAAAAAATGAAAAGAAACATGCTGGGCTCAAACCCTTGTGGGAGCCACATTTAATCCACATGTTTATTTGTCTTAAAATCAACAACAAAACTTGTCCTATACGTACACAGTGAACAAACAAGTTAGCATATAAAAGTACCTTATAGCATTGATTGATCTTCTTCATGATTTCTTCCTGATTTGTGTCATTCTCTGATCTAATTTCTTATCTGAATGCATGATGCGATAAGTAGATGTCTCTGTTTGATAAAAGCATGTGATAATTGTAAACATCCGGAGCACTAACATGGCTATCCCCAAAATTTTGCAGGTTCAAATGATAATGGCTTGGAGTGAAGACTGAAAACTGAAGACTAGAAGGCCAACTTCAACAACAATCTCCATCATCAGGCAATGATGGATGTTTAGATTTATCAGATGTTCATTTCTTTTCCTTTTATCAAACAGATACATAGCTTGCATGTTTGCAATTGCTCAGTCTAGTTACTCCCATGGCTTGTGTGGGACACATTTGAACACTTCTTTTAAACATGATTAGTTAATTTCTCCTATGCATATGATGTATATGTACTTCCTGTTTCAATCAATGCATGAGATAAAGTAACAAATACTTGAATGTATGTTCAAAACATAACATGAAATAATAGTGTAATACAAAATATCTTTCTTCCTTTTACTCAAAACTAATTAACTGAATAATCAATGTAACTTATAACTCCTAAAAGATAAAACTATGTAGAACAACTGTATCTCCTTGAATGTTTGATTTCTTGACAATCAATTCTCTTGTCATGATAACTTATCAGTCATGATTGGACTGATGGGTTATCCTTACAACTGGATATCCTTCTCTACTATGTCAAGGCATCAACCATTCAAAGAATGCATAACTTTAAAGTTTTCTATTATTCTTTCTAAACAATTACACTTAGGTCCAACTAATTTTAAGTGTGAGCATAAAATTAGTAACATTTCTGGCAACCTCTTAGGGTTGTTTGTCTGCTAAACAACTTGGAACCAATAGCCTTGCCTTCTCATTGGGCATAGAGTCATTTCTACCCTAAATTTAGAGAAATTCCTCAACTCACGTTAACTGAAAACAATAGTAGCAACTGACTAAAAACTGAAACTAAAACTGATTTGCCTAAAACAAAACCAACATGTGCAAACGCACTTTTTTGGAACGAAATACTGAACTAAAATTCCAATCTACCCTACTCTAACCGGCCAAAAGTGCTGGTCAAATGAATCCATTAACTGTTTGGTTGAAATAACTTCCCTTCTCAATAGGGAACACTGATTGACATGCTTATGAGCAACTAAAATTTGATGAAGTACAAGAAAGTGCTGAATAAATTGCTGCACTGCTTCATAAAAAATATAAATGAATTCACTCACCAGCTAGATCTGATCATGTAAACCTCTATAATGGGGTAAAAAGGTGATCTGATTCTGCTGCTCTAAGGCTGAAATTTGTTTAGTTGGTGTAACAACAATATGTACCTACTTCTTTAGCTCTCTAACAACCATATCTCTGATTGGACATCCTCTTGTAATGATGTATTCTTGGCTGATGATTTTGATGACTTGATTTGGGTCTATTGTTATATGATCACTTGTACTATCAGTATGATCTATAACAATTTGCTCCTATGATCTGTACTCTTTGGCCTGATACTGTTGATCAGAAACTACTGATTCACGTGATATTAAACTATCATCTATGTTAGAACAAAAATCCTCGATAATACCTGAAAATATGCTTTCATCCGACTGATATTCTACTAATGAAACTATATACTCATTTTTTCCTGACATTAGATCTTCATCATCACCAGAAACTAGCACATCAGCAAGCTTCCTATAGGCTGAACAGTCGCGATCTTGACAATCAGAAACATAAATATCTAGAAAAAATTACACTTCTTCAATTGATCTACTTAGCTATTCTAAAAACAAATTATATGCCTTATTCTGATAAAGAATACTATTTGATTTAGTTTTAGGTTCAAGTTGGTTAATCTCATGCTCATATAAAACAAGATTGTTGGCATCCAAAATGTGACTATTTTTTTACTCTTCTAGCTGAACTGAAACATTAACTTCATTAAAGATCAGCAGTACCTCATATTTTGCAATATCAACTAGTTGTCTTAAATTAGCTGGTACTTGTATGATTTTTTTATCTTGATTAACAAAAGAAGGTAGTTGATCAAACAGAGAAACTACATCTTCTTCTTTGTCTAGTTTATTCTCACTTGCAACTTGGGCAATCTATTTTTGCAATTGAAGATTCTGCCCTTCAAATCTTTGTATCCTGCTTTCATTTATCTTGTAAACAACATTAGAGAATCTCTCAAATGAATCAAATCTAAAGGATTGAGAACCAAATCTGAAACAACAAAAACATCTTGATTGAAACTTGGAATCCTAATTGGTTCAAGTTTTACTGATACTTCTTCCCTTTCCTAGTCTTGGATTGGTATGGAAGAGTTATCTTTGATAAGATTTAGTACTTTATAATCAGGACATTCAGTACAAGAAGGCTGCCACAGTTGCTTATAAGCCTGATGATTTGATTCAGGTACTTGCTATGACAGATAATGAGAACTAATAGACTAATCCTGAATAAGAATAGGTTCCTGATTACAATTAGAATTCTTGAAACTTGAAACTTGATTCCTACTAACCTCATTTTGAGAATGTCGATCCAGAATTTTTTGATTTTGTATTTGTGCAAGTAAATACTTCATCTATACCTCTTTGGCTACAATCTGTCTCGCAAGATCTTGTTCAAATTGTATCCCTTATGTTTCCAACTCCTACTCATGGAGATAGGCCTGATAATCCATCTCCTCCTACTACTGTTGATACTCTTGTTGCCTCCTGAACTCTTCTAGGTTCCTTGTGCTTCTAACAATGTCTCACTGATGTCACTCATGCTATACTTCATATCTCAAACTTCTTGGGATTGATTTTGTATATGTAAATGCTAATATGAAGGATGAGTAGGGGTGGGTGGGAGGCAAACATGTTGAGCATGCTGATTTGTTTGCAAATCAAAGGAATCAAGAATGAAATTAGCAATATGGCTGATAAGTAGAATTTTCATGATGTGATGGATGATATAACATTTCCATGAAGGAAAGACATGTTTATTCATTCAAAAGGTCTAATCTATCAATCAAAAAGATAGAGTCGCCAGGTATTTGTACTTAAACCTCTAAAAAGGCTATATAAATTGTTAATCATACTAAAACAACAGCAATGATAAGCCCTATTGAACTGAAAATCAGTTCAATGTCCCACCAGGTGTGCCAAAAACTATTATCACTGGGAATTGCACCCATATGCAAGGCTGGTAAAGCACTGCAATTCCGTGTAACATGGGACTAATCTTAGGTTGTGGGTACCCTATGACGAGATTAGACCTCCAGATTATGGGCTGGTTCCCTTCAAATGTTCTATTGAGATGTATGTTTTTCCTATCTTGGAAAAGGGAAGAAACAACTAAAAGAATGCTTAAATGTAAAAATTGGTGATGCACCTAATTTTGATAAAAATAATGCAATCATATCCACAATGTTTTCTCAGAAATCTGAATCTTACGCAATCCAGACTTGGCATAAATATCACAAAAGTGATTCTAAGGAAGGTTTGAAAACAAGTTTTTATGAAGGAAATGTTTTTTTTACAACATAAAAAGACTATTTCTGCTTAACACAACCTAAGACCTATGATGAATATATGCTTTAATGCTGCGAGAAAGGAAGTGAGACAATAATTTTAAAGGTTTAATAATAAAACACAACAAAATTTCATCAAAATCACTTCAATAATCAGCACTAAACGAAAGGTAATTCAACTGATCTAAAATAAACAAAAGAAAGCTCTACAAAGAAGGCAAAAGTATAACTTGTAATCTGCCAATCTCTCAATAAAACTATAAAAAAAGTGACCAACAAGAATTCTCCAATCTGTCTAAATCAGAATGAGAATCAAGAGCTAGCAAAAACAATCTTTTCTTTACCATATATAGGTTTGCTCTCTCCAAGAGGCATGCAAAAATATGGACTTGCAGATAACTACCTCTAAAAATAATCACTCCTGAGCAACCTCCAAAATCCTCAAAAATAGGGCCTAAAACTACTACAAATTGAGCAAAAATAGCTCTCACCAAAAAGTTGACCAAGGACCCTAAAAATACTCCTAAAAGTCATGCAAAACCTCCTAGGTGGCCTAGTTAACTCAACTAATCAATTTGCATGATTTTGCATGAGCAAAATAGATTGTGAGTAAATAATAAAGTAATAGAAAATTACTTTATTATTGGTTACAATTTGTTCTATTTTTGATTTTACAACTTGTGAGAAATAATAAAGTAATTTGGAAAATATCACTTTATTATTTATTTACAATTAATGACTTTGTAAAATTGTGCATGACAAGAAGAAAAAAATCACTCCTTATCACTCCAATTAAAAATGCCTATTTTGCATGATATGAGCACAAATAGGACTTAGAAGAAAACTAAAATTCCTTATATCTCCATGTAAGAAAATATCCCTATTTTACATGATTCAACTACACATTAAAGCAAAACTTTATCCTTATCACTCCAAGATCAATGAGAAAACATTTATCTTCCTCTGCAAGATAAATAAAAAATCTGAGTCACTCCATGCACCAAACAATATGCATAACATCCTTATGACTCCCCTTTGATGCCTTAGTCCACATATATATCATTACATTTTCTAAACCATCTTATATCTCCATATGCAACTTAAAGTTAAGAATGGAAAAAATCAACTCCATGACTCCATCACTACAAAATCATATACTACCACCATTATACTGCTATCATGCATAATTGCTTACCTTGGAAAACTCCATAGACAGCCTCATGCATGCCATGTTAAAAATCACACCCTCCTGGCTTTGTTAGCCACCATGCATAATCAAGAAGTATTCAACCTTTTGATGTTTTAAATAAAGATAAGGAACTCTAGCATGTGTATTTGTCCATGTCTTACCCGACCACCAAGGAATCTTTAAAAGTTTATAAGGCTTGAAGCCTTTCTCTCTCATCATATTGGCCTTCTTGACTTAATAAAAATTAAGTATTAAGCATTGTTGTCGGCCACTCCATGTTATGATGGCTAGGATCTTCAAGAATAAGGTCTTGACCACGACACTCCTTTGGATAAGGTAATTATTTGTTTTTGTAAGTCAAAAATTACACTTGAGAGAAAAGAATCTTTTGAACAAAACAAAGAGACAACAATAAAATTTGTTCATTCTTCATTTGGTTCTCTTTCTTCGATGCTCTGCAACTTTGCTTCACTGACCTAGGGTTTGAATGCTTTCACATGACTAGTTTTTTCACTCCTCTCAACGGCATCTTTGGTTGCATCTTGGAACTCTGTATCATTAATAAAGAAGGTAACACTTGCTTGAGTTTCATATGAAGCATTTTATTTGATCTGTAGCTTTATTCTTTCATGGCCACGGCCTCCTTCCTATTTCATGGCTCTCTTCTTCGTTGAGCATTCATTAACCTTCTTTCATGTTTTTGCATCCTTCCTCTTTCATGCTCTACAACTTTTCTTGAAAGCTTAAGGCCACTGTGAGTCCGTGGATATATCTTCCCTTCTTGTTAGCAAAAAAGAGGTAAGCTCTTGTCATTTTTTATCCTCTGTATCTTCATTTGTCTCTTTTTACAGTTTGAAAAATGGCAAAAGGTTGTATGTGGTTATGGGTATAGCATTTTTTGGTAAAAAATGGCTTATCACTATCGGCCATGACTGTATATGTCTCTTTTTAGCTTTGACTTGTCTATAGATGCAAAAAACCCTGAGGGTTTGAGATCTTGAGATGAGGGTTTGACATCTTTTTGCACTTTCAAAGCCTCTATTGTTATGGCTATGCTCAATCTGTATACAAACATCAAAAAGTGTAGACTGTCGAGGGTTTGTTCAGTTTTGAAACTAGGGTTTCAACCCTCCTTGTACAAAAATTCATTCACACTGCCATGGCCATGCTCTTCACTGTTATCTCTTTCTCATTTGACTTATCCTGAAGAGAAAAAACAAGGGTTTGAACTTTCTGTCAAGGGTTTGTTTAATTTGCAGATGAGTATACCTTTTTATTATGAGAAACTTTGCTCTTCTAGCATGGCTATGACTGTATCTCTCTTTTATCTGAATCTTCATGACTGTCTATGCAAAAATGCACACTAGGGTTTGATATCTTGATATGGGTATACATTTTTTGATGAGCAATCTTTCCTTCTGTATAGCACCTTCTTGACTTTCTCCTTGTGACTGTCATGCTATTAATGATGCACTTTTACCTTTATTTACCCTCCACTATAGCTAATGGGTATAACAGCGAGTCTTTTGATATTCTGAATGATGATCAGTATCAGCTACCTCCATTTGTATCATACATTAGTACTCCTGGGAGGCTCTCCTGTAGCATAGATAGTCTCTTTATCTTATCTGCATATGATATATCTCCTCAGGTTGCTAACTGTAATATGATGGACTATTGTCATGTGGCATTATCTTTTGACTGTGTAACTATCTTTCTTCTCCTTGACTATCTATGGCATTCTTAAAATGCACCTGTAGCATGCTTAAACATGTTCATATCTCCATAGCTGTTTTGCATTCTTTAAATATACCTGTAGCATAGATAGATGTCCGTATCTCTCCTTACACCTGAAGCTATCCTTGTGTATACTGATTGCCTATCTCATGATTTGGATGTTATGTATCATGCATATCAAGCATTTCTCTTCTTGGCTGTCTTTTTACTATGACTGTATTATGATAGAACCAAATGGCATAGAAGAAAGAGGACTATTTACCTTGTGAACTGTCAATGACCTATCATTGTAACACTTGATATAAGTCGTGTTCTTTTTCTATTGTTCCTCTTTCATTATTGATGCACCTCTGTAGATGGGTATGGCAACTGAAATATACCTTGTTTGTCTCTTGCCTGTATAAGTCACTTCATTGATCACTATCCTGACTATCTATGGTGAAGATGACTGTACTTGTCTTTATTCTTACAATTTATTATTCCTTATGGTATTTTGTTGACTATACCATTGCATCACTATAGCTCCAAGGTGTATGAGATAAGGTTTGTTTGATCAAAACAGTTGATGAAATGTATGGAACCCACCTTATTATCTTTGGGTTATAGCACTCTTAACACTTCACTATGCTCAATTTATTTGAATCCTTCTTTGACTAGACATGATTGTCTCTTGCTTTTGGATTTGTGGTTGACTGTCATGTCAGTGATGCTATATGTAGCTACTCCATAGCTTTTTCTTCCTATAAGATCTCTGGTACTAAGTGACAGTCTTTATCATTTGATGAATGCTCTTCAAAGAGTATGTTGTATGTATCTATCATCTGCATCTTTACCTCTAGCATGTGACTGCTACACTTATCTCATATATTCTTGTGAGGCTTCTTTTATGACAGTCAAGTTGGCCTAGTTTATATATGATTGTCTCATCTTGTAGACTGTCTCATCTGTTGTTCTATGTGGCATTTGTTTGACTATCTCTATGACATACTTGCAACTTGAATGTGATATAACTGTTAAACTTTGATCATCTTTAACAATATGAGAACAATATGAGGAATACCTGGTATAGAGTGCTACTTCGCCTGAACTGTTTCATTGTATCTCCATGTATCTTGAAGCTTTTAATCCCTGTATCATGTCACTTTGATTTACTCCAAGCAACTGTAACAATGTCATGATGACATATCTTTTGTGTAAGTTGATTAGATGATGCATGATATAGCATAGAATGATGCATCCTATCTTTTCTGATACTCTTTTCAAAAAATGAAAAGAAACATGTTGGGCTCACACCCTTGTGGGAGCCACATTTAATCCACATGTTTATTTGTCTTCAAATCAGCAACAAAACTTGTCCTATACCTACACAGTGAACAAACAAGTTAGCATAAAAAAGTACCTGATTGCATTGATTGATCTTCTTCATGATTTCTTCTTGATTTATGCCATTGTCTGATCTGATTTCTTATCTGAATGCATGATGTGATAAGTAGATACATCTCTATTTGATAAGAGCATGTGATAACTGTAAACATCCAGAGCACTAACAAGGTTGTCCCCAAAATTTTGCAGGTTCAAATGATGATGGCTTGGAGTGAAGACTAAAAACTGAAGACTTGAAGGCTAGCTTCAACAACAATCTCCATCATTAGGCGATGATGGATGTTTAGATTTATCAGATGTTCATTTCTTTTTCTTTTATCAAACAGATACATAGCTTGCATGTCTATAATTGCTTAGTCTAGTTACTCCCACGACTTGTGTGGGACACATTTGAACACTTCTTTTAAACATGATCAGTTAATTTCTCTTATGCATATGATGTATATGTATTTACTTTTTCAATCAATGCATGAGATAAAGTAACAGATACTTGAATGTATGTTCAAAACATGACATGAAATAACAGTGTAATACAAAATATTTTTCTTTCTTTTACTCAAAACTAATTAACCAAATAATCAATCTAACTTATAACTCCTAAAAGATCAAACTGTGTAGAACAACTGTATCTCCTTGAATGTTTGATTTCTTGACAATCAATTCTCTTGTCATGATAACTTATCAGTCCTAATTGGAATGATGGGTTATCCTAAAAACTGGATATCCTTCTCTACTCTGTCAAAGCATCAACCATTCAATGAATGCATAACTTTGAAGTTTTCTATTATTACTTCTGAACAATTACACTTAGATCCAACTAATTTTAAGTGTGAGCAAAAAATTAGTAACATTATTAATAATACACCTGAGGAGAAAATGGACTTTAATAACTGGGATCAATGGATAATGTAGAAGAAAGGACTTGGATAAATGGATAAATTGATCTTTCGACACTTGGAATTTGGTCAAGGATGTAATGTTTATAATGAAATGCAATGTGATATGTATGGATGTGGATTTTGTCATCTTCATATATGCAAATATTTGAATTACTTTGTTTCATCATGGAGCTTTTAAAAATGTTGTAAGAAAATACAAGCATCTAGGTATAATTAAACCATGATGACCTAAGTATCTTTTACATGGATTTTGATTTATCAAGTTAATATAAGCATCTAGTCAAAATTGAATCTAGATGACCCAAGTATTTCTTGTGTATCAACAGACAAGGATTGCCCTGTTTCATGTTTAGACTTAGAACATCCTCAATGATCTTTTGTCGATCATGTCTTTAGACAAAGTCATCACATTACTAAAGATTGATCCACAAATGGCAAACAAATAAGATAATTATGCCCCCATCATAGCTCCTCTAGTTTTTGACATCCTCGAGTAGCATAAAAGACATAATAACAAAAATCAAGACTCTGTAACGTAAACCTTTTTAATAAGCACAAATTTTCTTGCTAAGTTATGTTTTCTTGCAACGAAAACATATACAATCTTCATGGTGTTTGAGGTCCATTGTGTTTTGTGTATAGGTCTCGTTCTTGCATCAAACGTTTTGTTTGAAAATATGTGTTTTTAATGGTGCCTACTATCTGGTGATGGTATCGCGATACTTATTGTTATCCTCCGAGGTGCATGACATTCAAGAATACCATTCTCCAACTAGGTCGAGGATTTTTCCCCCAGTCAAGTAAAGGATTGATTTATTGTGGATGAACTGACAACAAATACGAAGAAATGGGCCCTGAGGGATTGACCTAGTGCCAAGTGGGGGCTCATCGATGATGGCCTTGCCTACGTGAGGATGCAGAGGAAACATAGTTCAGGGTGTGGACTTTGTGGACCTAGGACCTAAGTGATGGGAAATGGTGTGGATTCGGATGGACCAAAGGATAGGGGACACGGAATGGGATGTATGGGAAAGGAGCTTCGTGGGCTCATCAATGATGGCCTTGCCTACGTGATAGCTTAGAGGTGACATAGTTCAACAACAGTTTGATGGATTGGTTGAGGATGGATGACAAGATAGATGCATGCCTAGATCGACAACTTGATGGGAGAAGATGGTAAGGATGAGTGAACAACAAGCCATGGTAGGTATCTCTATGTGTTTGGGTGGATGGATGCGGTTAGGAGGGATGGATGAGGAACAAGGTCTGAAAAGATGGAGGAGGTGGTTTATCACAAGTAGCGCCTGTTTACTAGGTTTTCACCACTTGCTTTTATTTGCACGAAAGTTAAAATACAGATGATGCTTGTTTGCCAGGTTTTCATCATGGTATCTATCCAAGGTGCCTGTTTACTAGGTTTTCATGAGAGCACAATTTTTTTTAGTTGTTTTTCCATTTTTTTTAATGATTTTTTTGCTATTTTTCCATTTTGTGATTTTTTTGCTATTTCCATTTTGTGATTTTTTTGCTATTTTTGACTCCCTTGCATTGGGGTTTAGGTGTAGAACTTGCAAAGACGCATGTTGTTGATGGGATCATCAAACAATTCACCTTTCAGTGTAGCCAATTGATAAGCACCTGATCCATAGGTAGCAATCATGACATAAGGACCCAGCCAGTTGGATTCAAACTTACCTTTCTTCTCTCTATCTTGTTGATTCCTAGGATTCTCTCTGAGGACTAGAATGTTGCAAGTATGAGGTGAGCCATTGTTGTCATTGATGTCAACATACTCATATTGCATTGACAAGAAGGATTTGATGAGCTGTGTGCTGAGGATATTGAGAAAATTAGCCTCAGTCAGGAACAGTGAAGAACAGTGATGAGAAGAAGGTAAATGTACTGTATAGGATGAGAACCGGAGGATGCAGATTAAAGGGTTAGTAGATATGAGTCTTGAGATGCTACAGTTAAGATTTTAGAGGTCCGCATGAAGATCTGAAGGAGTTGTGGCTGCCGGTATAGAACCGGGTCCGGCAAGTATCCAGAGGTGACAGAGGATCACAAAAAGGTCCGGTGAGGTCCGGAATTGTATTATCCAAATCTGCGGATTGGACGGAGTGTTTGGGATGTCCTTGTGATGTGTCATCCTGATTTGTGTATGATTTGGAGGTCCAGAAGTACCTCTTGCATTATGACAGTGGCGACAGACTGTGTTCTTGAAGTTCCGGATGAGGAAGACAAGGGATCCCAGTAAGTAGAGGAAGTGCGGATGTATCCGGACATTCAGACTGGCTTGTGAAGGTTCTTGGATCATGTTTAGGTTGTGTTGTTGGTCCGCATTGATGGTAGAGCCCGGAATTGAAGTTATTCTTCCGGATGAAGTTCTTGCTCTGTTTAGCTGACCGGATGAGTTGTTCATCCTGCGAATGTTCTTGTGATGGCCGACCGGATGTGTTATTCATCTTGCGGATACTCCTATGGTTGTTTGCCGACTTAGATGTTTGTTCCTAAGTCAATGTCTTGTATAAATAATGGTTTGTGAGTTCATTTCAAAGTGTGGTGTGTGGATGAGTGTGGCATAGCGAAGAAACGTGTGAAAGGCAGAGCAGAGATTGTTGGGCTTAATTGGAACTGATCCGGACATGATAGAGATGTCATTCTCCAGTTCAAGACTGTGATTTTTATCACCTTGTAGACAGTGTGTCTCCTTGTAGGCAGTGGGCCTCTTTGTGAGCAATGTGCTCGGGCAGTGAGCCCTTATTGGCATGTGCCATTCATTTTTCTTTATTCTTCTAACAGAGAATAATTCTTGGGTTAATCACCCCGTGGTTTTTCCCTTAACCGGGTTTTCCACGTCAAAATCTTGGTGTTCAATGTGTTGATGCTTATCTGCTCTTGTGTTTATGTATTATGCTTCCATGGATGATTATTTGATATGCTGCTAACTAACAATAGAGAATTAAGTGTTTGAAAGAAGAAGAAGTTTTATACAACTGATTCACCCCCCCCCCCCTCAGTTGTATGCCCTAGATCCAACAATTGGTATCAGAGCTAAGTTCCTCTGATAGGAGCTTAACCGCTTGAGGAGATCCAGGATGTCGTCATACAAGAAGGATAGTCCGAAGTTCGATGGAACCAATTTCACTCTCTGGAAAGGTCGCATGAAGTGTCACTTGGAATGTATGGGAAAAGCATACTTGGCTATGATTTCAAAACCATATGTACCTCCACAAGGTGGTCCGACAACTCTGAATGAAATCACAGAAGCTGAAAACAATCTGCGGACCAAGGAAGCTCTTCTAAGCGCATTGAATGACTCGGATCTCTCGAATGTCATTGACCTACCAACTGCATATGAGATCCTAACTAAACTGGAACTTCTGTATGAAGGAGATGAGTTTGTCAAAAGTGCAAGATTGCAAAGTCTGAAAGGGAAATTTGAAAGATTGAAAATGAGAGATGATGAAAACATCACTACCTTTATGCCAAGAGTAAATGAGCTGGTATGTGGAATCAGAAATGCTGGTGGAACTTTAGATGAAAATGAGATTGTCTGCAAAATCCTAAGATCCCTTCCTGCTGCCTACAAAATCAAAGTTGCTGCCATTGATGAATTCAGAGCCCACACAACTGTCACAAGAGAACAACTGGCTGGCAAACTAGCTACATTTGAAATGACCGAGTTTGGAGATGATCCTCCCAAGACTGAATCTGCTTTCAAAGCCAGTGCCTATGTGAAAGGCAAACAGAGATTTGATCCGGGTGAAAACTCATCAAGGAAAATGTCATGGTATGATCAAGCAAGAAGAGACATGGAAGAAGAAGAAGCAGAAACAGCTCAACTTGAAGCCCTCATTGCAAAGAGACTGCCAAGAGGATCCGGTAAGTATGAAGGAAAACTACCCTTTAAGTGTTTCAACTGCAATAAGATTGGTCATTTTGCCTCAAGATGTCCGGAGAGATCTGCAAGATCTAATACTCACAGACAAAGGTTTCAAAAGAATTGCTATTATGTTCATGAAGAAGATGACAATGAAGGAGTAACAGATGATGAATCAGAACTAGGAAGCAAATCCGGAAATGAGTGGGTGTTTATAGCCATCAAGGAAAAAGATTCAATACTCTCTGAATCTGTCAATCACAAAGTTGTTGAAAAAGCCTTGGCTGCTCAAGTGGAAGAAAAGGATGATTGGGTTATTGACAGTGGATGTTCTCACCATATGACTGGTGACAAGAATAAGTTCTTAGATTTGGAAAGATATGAAGGAGGAATGGTAAAGTTTGGTGACAATTCTGCTGGCAGAATCAGAGGTAGGGGAACTATTTCCTTTGATGGTAAGAGCAAAACAGGAAATGTACTGTATGTTGAAGGATTGAAGCACAATCTTCTCAGTGTTGGTCAGTTAGTGGACAAAGGCTATGATCTCCGGTTCAAGAATGGAAAATGCAGAATCTTTACAAGCTCCGGAACTGAAATTGCATCCGGTACTCAGACAAAAGGTAACATCTTTCATCTGGTTGGTTCAAATAAAAGTTGTTTGTTTGTTCAAATTGATCAGAGTTGGTTATGGCATAGAAGAATGTGTCATGTAAATTTTGATAACATCATCAAGATAAGCAATACTCAGGCTGTGAGAGATCTTCCAAAATTGATGAAACCTACAAATAGTGTGTGTAAAGAATGTCAGTTAGGTAAACAAAGCAGAGTCTCTTTCAAAAGCAAAGATCAGTCTTCTACCGGATTGTTGGAATTAGTACATACTGATCTATGTGGTCCGACAAGAATCAAGAGTCTGCAGGGTGATAGATATTTCATGTTGTTAATTGATGATCATTCCCGGATGATGTGGGTTACCTTTCTAAAAGAAAAATCAGAAGCTTTTGAGAAGTTCAAAATCTTCAAAGCTATGGTGGAGAATCAAACCGGATTGAAACTAAAGTGTCTAAGGTCTGATAGAGGTGGTGAATTTACATCTGGTGAATTCATTGACTTTTGTGAGAAACAGGGTATAAGGAGACAGTTGTCTGCTCCTAAGACTCCACAGCAGAATGGAGTAGTTGAGAGAAAGAACCGGACCATCCAGGAAGCTGCTAGGACAATGATGTTGGAAGCAAATGTTCCTCAAATGTTTTGGAAAGAAGCTATCAGCACTGCAGTCTACACTCTCAATCGAGTTCAAATCAGAAACAACACCGGTAAGACCCCCTATGAACTCTGGTTTGGCATCACTCCTACTGTGAAATATTTCAGAGTATTTGGTAGCAAGTGTTATATTAAAAGAGATGAAGATCTAGGAAAGTTTGATGCTAGAAGTGATGAAGGAATTTTCTTGGGCTACTCCACTCAAAGCAAAGCATACCGGTGTTACAATAAGAGATTGAGGAAGATGATAGAAAGCACCAATGTAAAGGTTGATGAAGGAATTGAGAAGCCTTCAAGATTTTATGAGTTTGATGAAGATGACCAAGACAGTGTTCAAGGACCTCAATCCTCTCTGGTGAGACAGAGTCAGCCTGATCTGGTAAATCAGGAAGAAGAGATAGGTTTGAATGAGCCTGATCAAGAAACAGCAGTGCTGGATACTCCCAAAATTCCAAGGTATGTAAGACTGAATCACTCTGAAGATCAGATCATAGGTGACAGAAGCAAAGGTGTACAAACTAGAAGGAATATTGCTCAAAATTAGAATGAATGTTGTCTGATTTCAAAGATTGAACCTAAAACAATAAATGAAGCCTGCAATGATGAAAACTGGACCAAAGCAATGGAAGATGAATTGATGCAAATTGAGAAAAATCATACTTGGGATCTTGTTCCCAGACCTAGAGACAGGAATGTAATTGGAACCAAGTGGGTCTTCCGGAACAAACTAAATGAAGCTGGTGAAGTAATCAGAAACAAAGCTAGATTGGTCTGCAAAGGCTACTCTCAAATAGAAGGAATTGACTTTGAAGAGACTTTTGCTCCGGTAGCAAGAATTGAAGCAGTCAGATTACTTCTTGCATTTGCTGCCTTCAAAGACTTCAAGGTATATCAGATGGATGTCAAGTCTGCCTTCCTAAATGGTGATCTGGAAGAAGAAGTCTACATTGAACAACCGGATGGATTTCAATTGTCTGATAATAATGATATGGTCTGCAAGTTGAAGAAAGCTTTGTATGGATTGAAGCAAGCCCCAAGAGCATGGTATGAAAGGTTGGATAAGCATCTTGTGCAGATTGGATTCAACAAAGGTACTGCTGACAGTAACTTATATTTCAAAATTGATCATGAAAACATTCTTATTGTTGAAGTGTTTGTGGATGATATCATTTTTGGAGGAAGAGATAGTATGTGCAAAACTTTTGCTAATCAGATGAAAAGTGAGTTTGAAATGTCTATGCTTGGTGAAATGAATTTCTTCTTGGGACTGCAAATTACTCAAACAAAAGAAGGGATCTTCATTTCTCAGACCAAATATGTGAAAGAATTGTTAAGGAAATTTGGTATGGAAGACTCAAAGCCAATGAACACTCCTATGGCAACCGGATGTAAGCTAAGCAAGGATGATGATTCTCCAAAAGCAGATCAGACAAAGTATAGATCAATGATTGGTGGATTGTTGTATCTCACTCAAACTAGACCAGATATAATGCAGGCTGTTGGTCTTGTGGCAAGATTCCAGGCTGATCCTAGAGAATCTCATGTTATGGCAATCAAAAGAATTTTTAGGTACTTGAAAGGAACAGCTGAGTATGGTCTATGGTACCCTAGAGATCCGGATTTCTCTCTTCATGCTTACACAGATGCAGATTGGGCAGGAGATGTGGATGATCGGAAAAGCACTAGTGGTGGAGCATTCTTTTTGGGGAAGAGATTGGTTTCTTGGCTAAGCAAGAAACAAGATGCAATATCTCTGTCTACAACTGAAGCAGAATACATTGCAGCAGCAGGTAGTTGCACTCAAATCTTATGGATGAAGCAGATGCTAAGAGACATCAAAGTTGAATATGAGGAGCCTATCACAATTTTCTGTGATAATTCAAGTGCAATTAATATTTCCAAGAATCCGGTATTGCATTCTAAGACTAAGCACATATCTATCAAATTTCACTTTTTGAGAGAACAAGTAAACAAGGAAGAAGTCAGATTGGAGTATGTTCCCTCCAAGGATCAGATTGCAGATATCTTTACAAAACCTCTTCCCAAGGACTCTTTTGAATATCTCCAGGAGAAGTTAGGGGTCATGGCCCCTCCGGTGATGAACTAAGATGCACTGATGTGCATCAGTCCGGTGGCTATCACAGTCATATCTTGTGATCCGGACTAATGGGGAGCTGCAACTAAGGGGGAGCAGCTGGTATGATTCTGATGTATGAGAATTGCAAGTATTAGCCCTTTGCCATTGATGTCAAAGGGGGAGAGAAGACATGTGAAAAACAAGTGGTTGATGATCAAAGGGGGAGCAGTAAAGGAAGAGAAGACATATGAAAAGTTGAAGTTCTTGTCTTAATGGTTTTTCACATCATATGTTGCCATCAATGACAAAGGGGGAGATTGTTGCAAGTATGAGGTGATCCATTGTTGTCATTGATGTCAACATACTCATATTGCATTGACAAGAAGGATTTGATGAGCTGTGTGCTGAGGATATTGAGAAAATTAGCCTCAGTCAGGAACAGTGAAGAACAGTGATGAGAAGAAGGTAAATGTACTGTATAGGATGAGAACTGGAGGATGCGGATTAAAGGGTTAGTAGATATGAGTCTTGAGATGCTACAGTTAAGATTTCAGAGGTCCGCATGAAGATCTGAAGGAGTTGTGGCTGCCGGTATAGAACCGGGTCCGGCAAGTATCCAGAGGTGACAGAGGATCACAAAAAGGTCCGGTGAGGTCCGGAATTGTATTATCCAAATCTGCGGATTGGACAGAGTGTTTGGGATGTCCTTGTGATGTGTCATCCTGATTTGTGTATGATTTGGAGGTCCGGAAGTACCTCTTGCATTATGACAGTGGCGACAGACTGTGTTCTTGAAGTTCCGGATGAGGAAGACAAGAGATCCCAGTAAGTAGAGGAAGTGCGGATGTATCCGGACATTCAGACTGGCTTGTGAAGGTTCTTGGATCATGTTTAGGTTGTGTTGTTGGTCCGCATTGATGGTAGAGCCCGGAATTGAAGTTATTCTTCCGGATGAAGTTCTTGCTCTGTTTAGCTGACCGGATGAGTTGTTCATCCTGCGAATGTTCTTGTGATGGCCGACCGGATGTGTTATTCATCTTGCGGATACTCCTATGGTTGTTTGCCGACTTAGATGTTTGTTCCTAAGTCGATGTCTTGTATAAATAATGGTTTGTGAGTTCATTTCAAAGTGTGGTGTGTGGATGAGTGTGGCATAGCGAAGAAACGTGCGAAAGGCAGAGCAGAGATTGTTGGGCTTAATTGGAACTGATCTGGACATGATAGAGATGTCATTCTCCAGTTCAAGACTGTGATTTTTATCACCTTGTAGACAGTGTGTCTCCTTGTAGGCAGTGGGCCTCTTTGTGAGCAGTGTGCTCGGGCAGTGAGCCCTTATTGGCATGTGCCATTCATTTTTCTTTATTCTTCTAACAGAGAATAATTCTTGGGTTAATCACCCCGTGGTTTTTCCCTTAACCGGGTTTTCCACGTCAAAATCTTGGTGTTCAATGTGTTGATGCTTATCTGCTCTTGTGTTTATGTATTATGCTTCCATGGATGATTATTTGATATGCTGCTAACTAACAACAGAGAATTAAGTGTTTGAAAGAAGAAGAAGTTTTATACAACTGATTCACCCCCCCCTCTCAGTTGTATGCCCTAGATCCAACATAGAAATACCTGAGGTTTTACTCTGTGATTGTAACTCTAAGACATCCTTTGTTGATAAGCCTTGAGATCGTTAAACACATGTTGTCTTCTTTCTTCGAGCAGCTCTAACTCTTGAAGTCTAGAAACCCTGTACTCTTCATCAGATATGAGGCCTTTTAATGATACTTGCAAGGATGGGATCTTGACTTCAATAGGCAAGATAGCTTTAGAACCATAGATGAGGGAATATGGTGTTGCACCTGTGGGTGTGCGGATACTTGTGTGGTAGGCCCACGATGCAGGATTTAATTGGATGTGCCAATCACAACCGACATCATTGATAGTCTTTTTCAGGATTTTTAAGATGGTTTTATTAGATGCCTCTACCTGGCCGTTTCCTTGGGGGTAATATGGGGTGGAAAAATAGTGTTGGATGTGGAATTTGTCAGATAGCCCTTTGACATCTTGGTTTTTAAATGGTCATCCATTATCAATGATAATGGATACAGGATGCCATAGTGGCAAATGATGTAATTCAGGATGAAAGAGGTGATTTGTTTGCTTGTGACATTGGTGAGGGGTACCACTTTGATCCACTTTGTAAAGTACTGAGTGGTGGTGATTATGAATTTATGGCCGCTGGATGATGGAGGGTGTATCTTGCCCACTAAGTCAAGTCCCCATTGACAGAAAGGCCAAGGAGTCATTAAAGGTTGTAGCTCTTGTGCTAGTGCATGTATTAGGTTCCCATGGATTTGGCATTTCTTGCACCTCTTTACAAAATGATAGGAGTCTTTTTCCATAGTTGGCCAGTAGTATCCCATGCGTATGAGTTTCATATCTAGGGTAGGACCACTAGAGTGGGTCCCACATCTACCGTCGTGAACTTTGCTTAGGGCGGTTTGATATTCCTCACTGTCGAGACACCTAAGGAGAGTACCATCAAGTCTTCATCGATATAGGGTGTTAGAGATTATGATAAAATGAGAGGCTTGATGGATAAAGGTTCTCTTTTGGTTACTTGATAGATCAGGAGGTAGGGTATTCGCTTTTAGGTAGGCAAATACTTTTCTGTATAGGGGAGAATCAGATCCTATGATATGGTAAATGATGTGGGATTTGGGGGTGTCATATGCAAGATGGGACACTGGTTCTACCAAGAACTCATATAACGTGATTGGTTTTCAGGAATATCGAGGAGAGATGTAATCGTTGCCATGGTGTCTGCTTCTTCATTCTCCAACCTTGGTATCTGCTTAAAAGAGATCACAACAAAGTATTCTTTGAATTCATCTACCATACGTTTGTATGGTATTAACTTCTCATCCTTTGTTTGATAGTTGTCGTTCACTTGGTTGATGACAAGTTACGAGTCGCCATACACATGAAGTTATGTGATTTTCCATTCTACTGCCATCTTGATGCCAATGACTAGCGCTTTGTACTCTGCCACATTGTTAGTGCATGGAAAGAGTAGTCTGTATGACTTTGGAATGGTGTCTCCATTAGGTGTGATCAACAAGATACCTACCCTAGACCCATGCTGAGTATATGATTCATTGAAGTAGAGTTTCTAGGTTGTTGTTGTTGTTATGTGAAAGATAGACTCATCTGGAAATTTAAAGCTCAATGGGTTGTCATATGTTAAAGGTGCATCTGCCAGTTGAACTACAATCACTTGCCCCTTTATTGCTCATCTATCTACATACTCGATGTCGAATTCACTGAGTATCATGACCTATTTTGATATTCTACCTATTAGGGTAGCTTTGTTGAGCAAGTATTTCAATGGATCGATGTTAGCTACTAGCTTGATGGAATGTGATAGCATGTAATGTCTCCATTTTTGTGAAGCAAAGACCACAACAAGGCATGCTCTTTCAATTGGGGTATATTGTATCTCGTAACCTACTAGTGTTTGACTGATGTAGTAGATTGCTCGTTCTTTTCCTTCATGGTTCTGTTGTGCTAGTATATCTCCCAAAGTTGTTGGTGTGGCTGAAATGTAGTGTAGCAATGGCTTGCCTTGAGTTGGCGGCATTAAGATAGGTGGATCCATCAAATACTCCTTTGGATGTTGAAATGCTTGCTCACACACATCATCCCATTTGAAAGGAATGTTTTTGTGTAGAAGATGCATGAATGGGTGACACTTATCTACCAACTGAGAGATGAACCTTCTGATGGACTGTAACTTCCCTTGTAGAGACCGCAATTGACTCAGATTCTTAGGTGGCGGCATTTCCATGATTTCTTTGACCTTGGCCGGGTCCACCTCTATTCCATTAGCTGATTTGATATATCCAAGGAGTTTACTGGATGTGACTTTGAAAACACACTTTTTTGGATTTAACCGTACATTAAATTGCTCGTCTTGTGAAGATCTTGTCTAGAACTTGTAGATGCCCTTCTCTAGTTTTTGATTTGGCTAGAATGTTGTCTGTGTAATCTTCCATGATGATATGCATCATGTCATGCAAGATTGTTGTCATTGCTCATTGATATGTTGCCCCAACATTCTTTAGCCCGAATGGCATGATGCACCAACAATAGGTACCCCAAGGACATGTGAATGTTGTTTTATGCTGATCCTCTAGCGCTATCTTGATTTGGTTATATTCAGAGAATCCATCCATCAAAGAAAACATGGTGTGCCCTGCTATGAGGTCTACAATGATGTCAATGTTAGGCATGGGGAAGTCATCTTTGGGATAAGCCTTGTTCAAATCCCTGAAGCCATTACATAGTCAAACTCTTCCATCTGGTTTGGTGACATGCACTATATTTAAAATCCACTCTGGATAGTCTATTGGTCTAATAAACCTGACATCTAGCAGCTTCTTGAGTTCTTTTACCATGAGTGTGATATGCAGGTGCATCTTCTTGAGTTTTTTTTTAATTGGCTTAGCTTTCGGAGCTAGCGATAAGTGATGCATTATAAGTTTTGGATCGTGACTCAACATATCCGCGTATGACCAAGCAAAGTTGATTTGTTTCTTTTTGAAGAATTTTGAGAAGTTTGGCTTCTCTTGTGCAGTTAAAGATTGTGCCATATGAATCATCCTTAGATTTTCACCCGTACCAATGTTGATCTATTCTGCTGGTTCCATCAAGATTGAGGATCTCTCCTGATGTGTTAGATTGGGAAGAGGGTCAAGCCTTTCATCCTTCAGCGCCTCAGAGAGGTTTTCACCATTGGATACATCTTTCATATTTTTACTATTTTCATGATCTAACACTGCTGCAGAGCAGTTTTCACTGTTAGATCTATCTTTTATTTTTATATTTTTGAGACTGAAAGGCCTGGCACTCTCTCCAAAATAAGCCCTGTCATTCAGTTCTATGGCATAGCTAGCTCTGTGATCCCCTATAGGTATATGGTCTCTAAGTTCCAGAAAATTGATGATGGCCTCATCATTCTGAAAGGTATCTAGCTCAAGGGTAGAGTCTTGCAAATCCCAATCTATGAGTTCTTGATGCAATAGTGGTAACAGGTCATTGGATTGGTCTAGTTCAACAGTAGTGATGGTAAAGATGGAGGAGTTACTATGGTTATTGTAAGCATTGACAATGCCTGCGATGGTACTCTCCACAAGGTGATTTGTCAAGTTTTGTATCATTCTTCCCTCATGAATCTCATTATCGTTATTATGCGGGTCGAACTCTAGAGGTCTAGACCATGAACTTTGTCTCTCATGAGTTGTAGGGGTAGGGTCATTCTCATGGACCACATCAACATCTTTCTCATCACAAGATAGTTCATAGAGACTATCCCATTCAAAGTAATTGGAGTCTATATCACTCCATCCTTGTAGTTGGTGAATTTTCTCTACTAGGTTAGTAGTAGATGTTTGTGGTTGCTTGCCTTTATTCTTGTCTATTCCTTTGGTCTTTGCTTTGATGGTATAACCTAGCCCTGTAGTGTCTCGGGCTGTTAATGAAGGAGGTTGGATGGGCTCAATGATACCTTCTTTCCTCAATCCTATGGGGCCATGACCTCCATATCCCATTCTTTGTAGTATTTGGTACCCTAGACCATATTGTTCGGTTTGCAATGTGGAGTGATGGTCTTGTTGCTTGGATAGACTGTCTTCATCCTTATATAAAAATTGTAGGATGTCTTTCTCATCGTTCTCATCTTCAAGGCTTCCCCATTTTACAAACAAACCTTTAGGAGTTTCAAATGCTTTGGGTTTTCTCATGGAAGGCTTTCCATAGGATCTAGGGGATATAGGTAGTTGTGCTAGGCAAAAGGATTGTGCGATTGTATATTCACTGACACCCTTGTCCTTGAGCTTGAGGTTGATTTTAGATGCCTTGGATGTGGAAGGGAGTGAAGTTGGGTCAACATGTGATGAGGATGAAGCAGAGGTATGGTTATTGGGAATTACAACATTGGGTGTAGATTGTATGGAGTTGCAATATTGAAATGGATTGGGATCGCCTTGGATGGTGATCTCTTGGCCGTCATGGGGGAATTTGATACATTGGTGATAGGTGGATGGCACCACCTTCATTGCGTGTATCCAAGGTCTTCCAAGGCAAATATTATATGCAAGTTCCATGTCAAGCACTTGGCACACCACATCCTTTACTATAGGTCCCACTCTGATAGGCAAAACAACGGTTCCCTTTGAAGTTCTTTCCTCTTCATCATAGGCTTTGATGGTGATTTTCTTTTTAGGATCAATAGCATTCTCTAAAAACCCCAATGCAAGGATTATCTTTAAGGTGCAAATATTTAAACCTACTCCTCCATCGATTAGAACCCTTTTTATTTTATGCTTGTGGATGAAGGATTATATGTGAAGAGATGCATTGTGTGGTTGGGTAATTGACATGTCATCCTTTTCAGTGAATGATAGGAAATGAGGTGTGGTAAGATGACCTACCATGGTCTAAAACTACTCTTCAGCGAGGTTGGTCAGGATGGTGGTTTCCAAAAGATCTTGTTCGAGTATGGCTTTGTGGGATGGGGATAGATGCAAAAGTTCTAAAATGGAAATGTGTGTGGGTGTCTTGTGAAGTTGATCCAGGACGTTGTACTGGTCAGATGTAGAGGATGGTTTGGATGGAGCTCCTTTAAGAGTAACTTTTCCACCACGAGTGGTCACATTACAATCAGGGATTTTATTTATAGTGATCACATTGATATATGAATCACTTTCTGAAATATGGTTAACAACATAGTCATATGACACATTGGTATAATTGGCATTCTTAGCTCTACTTTTGTTTTGATTTGAAGAACCTTCCTTCTCATAGTTGGGGAGTGGATTCTTGAATGCAATATGATCATCATTAGAGGCATGTCCATTAAGCAATATCTATTTTTTATCCAACAAGTCTTGAATGGTGTGCTTTAGTTTTTGGCAGTCATTTGTCTTGTGGCCTTTGCTTCCATGGTACTCATAGAAGTTTGTGTCTTTCCACCAAGGAGGTTTAACTTTTGGTTCATATTCCCATGTCGTTGGAAGTGTTATGAGATTGTTTGAGATTATCTTCCGTAGGGCGGATTCTAGTGTTTCCCCTAGAGGCATGAATTTTCTTTGAGGAGGACAATTTGTAGACCATGATTTGGTTTTTTACAGTTTGTTTTGTTGGGGGTTGTTTTGTGGGTTTGATAAGTTGAAAATTTCTTTCTTTAGCATCACATTTTTAGCATCAACCACCCCATCATTGATGATGTTTTTATTTTTGGTCCAAAATCACGGCTTGTCCATGTTATTATTGGAGCTAGGGGTTTCCTTGTAGATTTTGACTTGTCCTTTGGCTATCAAATCTTTTTCAATAAGTAACCCCATTTCAATGACCTTACTAAATGAAGTAGGACATTGGATTTGTATTTGGTAGTTAAGATCAACATTTAGGTTATGTACAAACATCTCAAGCATTTGTTTTTCTAGCATATGATATGGACATTTGTTGTCCAGTTGTTTCTATCTTTGTAAGAAAGAGGCAAAGGATTATCCACCCATTTGTTTAGTGTTACAAAGATCTAACATTGAGATTTCATGCTCAATGTTTTAGGAGAAATGAGTGACAAACTTGTCCACTAGTTCGTTAAAAGTTTAAATTCTGGGAGGTAGGTGAGAGAACCATTCCATAGCTTGTCCTCCCAAGCTCCTTAGGAATAGTCGCATGAGATAGATTTCATTGTGGATGACTTCAAGACATGTTGCGCTAAATTCTCTGATATGGTCCCTTGGATCACCCTTTCCTCGATATTTGTCAAATTTTGGCACCTCAAATTTTGAGGGGAAAGCTATCATGATCAAGGTCTTATCAAAACAATATGGTGAAATATCATTGAGAGAGTAGTGCTTTTTTTATGCTCCAGTTTGAATGTCTGTGAGATATTGTTGTAAGGCTTGGATTTGCATTGTTAATGTATCCAAGGGATTGATTGTATCCTTAGCCTTGTCTATTTTGGTAACCTCTTGTGTGATCTTGGGAGTTTCCATGTCGTTCGTAGAGGTGGTGTCTTTTAAAGTGGAGGTGTCAAAATCTGATGGAAGTTTGGCCCCTTGTGCTAGCATAAGGAAATACTTTTGAGGGTCCATGTTTAGGACTTTGTCCATCATCTTTGTAAATTTTGAGTCTTGTAAAGTACCAAGTACTTCCTCATACAGGATTTCTTCCTCTCCATCACTGTGAGACGTTGATGGTATGTCTTTGTTCAAAAGATCCATATCATGCTTTTCTTTGGATTTTTATCTAGTTGCAACCATAAAAACCATTTGATGGGGGTGAATGTTGGATGAAAAATGCTTATGAATGGACATTTTTGGTGTGGTTGAGATGATAAGATTTTTCCTAAGGTTTAAATTTTGATCTATTGTTTGCTCAAACAAATGTGCTCTTAAGGTAAAAGATAGTCAAAGTAGGGAGAGTTGATTACCGCTATTGATATGGACTACTTTTATCAAGATTACACTAGTGTAGTTCCGAGATGAAGGATAGTATATCCTGTTATGAAACCAACTAGGTTTTTGTTTTAAGTTTTGGAAGATTCTAATGACACCTTAGAAGGAAACTTGGTTCGTTTTGATGTTGTTGCTTTGGATGATATGGCAAATGGAAATGGTTTGGAAAATGGCTGTGAAACTGATTTGTATGGTTTTTTTGAGATCACAAATGAGGTATATGCAATAATGGGTATCCAGAACTGGTTCAAAATTTTGTCAAAAGTGTACAAAATAGCTCTTTGTTTTGCATGCGCAGGAAAAATGGTCAAATGTGCAGCTATGTAGGTCAAATGCGCAGGTCTAGTTAAAATGCACTGATTTTTGAATGCGCAGGACTGTGCTTTGGATGTGCCACTCTATGCATCAAATGCGTAGAAATATTGTTGCACAACAAAATGTCTCAAATGCATAGCAAAATGGGTCAATTGTGCAATAGGATTAAATGTGCAACATAACTTATCATATGTACAACAAAATGGTTTAAATGCACAATAGGATTAAATGCGCAACAGAACTTGTCACATGCATAGCAGAATGGTTTAAATACGCAGAACTATAGGCAGTGTTGTCTTTTTTGTTTCAATTTTCTTGATCTTGGTTTGTTTTCACAATGTTTCTTGAAGCAAATCTATTATTTTAGCTAATGATTTGTATCAATTAATTGCAAGAAAACATGTCACACAAGAAGATTTCATGTTTGTTATTACAAATTTTTGACCAAAAAGCAAGCACAATCCTAAGGTTGGCAAGGACAGTATTTGATGAGTTCAAACTTAGTTTTTACACCAACCACTTACATAAAGGCGGACAACTAGTAACTTGGTAGCACCAACTCCCCTCCATAGCACTCACTTCTCATGCATACCAAGTTACAGTTCCTCTGAAGAGTTGAACTTTTCTGTCTCTACACTAAATGAGTGTATGATGTTGCACGGCTCTAGAGGTTCCTCCTCCTGTGTCACCAAATAGGGGATTTTGGCTTACTAGAACAAAAGGATTTTAATAAACGCATATGTTCGGGTGGTTACACGTGCGGCCATTTTCTCTGATAAGGAGGCTTCCCAGCCTGTAGAGGTTATGCTCCATAGGGTTTTGGTGGAAAGATTGGTCAGTGTAATACAATAGCACCCGTTGCTTGCAACTTTCGTCACAAACTCAATTTATTTATAGTGACTTGGAGGTGGCTTGGCTTTAGCCCGTTATCACTTAAGGTCATCCCACTTGGAAGGATGGAATTCCAAGGGCAAGCCTCTCCAAAGGTTAAACATGCAAAATGATAAGTTTGGCATTTTGGTCACCTAGAAGAGGGGAGAGCATAGTCCTATTATCATTCTGAAAACACAAAGAACATTGGTACTTTAGCTTCCTAGTTAAAATAAAAATAACTAAATGTGTTAACCCTACCAAGCACAAAGATTTGCAACAAGATAGCAACAACTTGGAAAAGATTGTTTGTTTTAACCTTCTAACAAATCTAGGTGTAGATTGTTGCTTGAAGAAGTAAACAAGTGTTACTTTCCCCTATTAAGCTATGTGATAGATTGTAGTGCAAGATAGTAAAAACGTAAAGAAATTGTTCAGTTTTAATCCCTAGGTTGGGACTAGATGCAAGTTGTGATGCAACAAAATGATTTACTTTCCTCCTAGTTATGTCTATGTGATGATTTGCATGAACATATTAAGTTACTCTCTCCTAATTAGTTCTAGGTGGCTTAATAATGCAGCTAAAATGGCTAAGTCCAGATTCTAACACCTACAAATGAGAGTACGGAAGATCTGATAAAAACATTACAACTTTCTCTAACAAATCATATGTGCAATTCTATAGGTCATATGAGCAATATTGCAATTCATATGCACAGATTTACAAAAGCGCAACAATTATGATTAAATGCGCAGGACTACACTTTGGATGCGTAGAAATATTAGAAGCATAAAAGTACGTGTTAGATGTGCAACAAGATGTGTCAGATGTACAGAAAGATTGAATGAGATGCAAAAAGTCTTGAATGCGCAGAACTAGAAGTTGTATGTGCAGGAACGACCTACCATGACAGAACCTTCACAAAACACTCAAATTGAAGTTAAAAATGGGGCAAGGCCCCATGGTGGGTGTTAGAAATGTTAGTGGAAAATGTGAACAATAGGAATAAACAACTAATCATCCAATAACTCAATAGAAATTGATGTAAACACAAGTAAACCAAGAATATACCTTCGAAGACCATTTTACCTCTATGCTTCCATTGTTCACCTATCTCTTCTTGATCTTGATGGTAATGGAGCTCTTAGAAGTGTGCACTTCCTTGCTGTTGAAGCTGACAAGAGTAGAACAGCTGTGATATGGAATGTGCAATGGAGACTAAACTACAATGCAACTACTCCTATCCTTATCATGTGTTGCTACTCTATCCAAATCATCATGTCAAGTACGCTTCTTGTTGTTCTTTGCTCAAGATGGAGTAGGAAACAAATCTAAACCTTGAGAGATGGTGGGAAGTCTCCTAATGTTCATTATTTCAATCAACTCTCTCTCCCTACAAAGTGTAGTGGCATGACCATCCACAACACACTTGAATGGTTGCATAGTGGGGTGTTGTAGTCCAATTTGAATAGATAATGCCATGCCTCTACCTCTATTTATCAACTCTTCTAACCCCTTTCCCAAAAAGTTTTGTTATTTTCTAAGATATTGGATTCCTCCCCTAAGCACCTGATTCTGATCCTAATTTGATCTAGATACGAGTTTTGATCTGATTCACCTTGGATACATCATGGAAACAAATAATCTATGACATTCAAGTTTGACTAATTGACATTGTAGTATTTTTAATTTTTATTGTTTAAATTGTTCCATCATCATTTGTGCTTTGCAAGAAATATTCAAGCAACTTTTGTACTCTCATCTTTGAATTTATTGTGCCTTCTCCATGTTCTTGTGTTGAAATCTAAACATTAATCAATAAAAGATATTAGTAGAACTACATAAAAATAATGGACATAACATGAGCGTTTGAAATCACATTACATTTGAGTGACATTAGTTCTTGTCCTCAACATCATCAAGTGCATGTAATGTGGATGGTAGGTCATCTGCTACATCTCCTAATCCATTTGCATATAAATAATTAGTAAGGGAACAATGACCATCTAAATTGAAATAGAATGTAGCAAAAGCATGCAAAAAAAACACAAAAGGACACTTACAAGGTGATTTGATATATCAATGCTAGTGTCCTCTCCATGAACCCATGTACTCACACTATAAATGTCATCAACAACTAGGAGAATATCATTTCTATTGGTGTGACCAATTGTTTCTCTCATCATGTTCACCTTGACTACATGATTACGTGTGTACAACCTTGAGTTGAAAAGTTGCATGAACACATAGACTAACCTGACATTGATTCATACACTTGGTAACAAATTTTGTGATCTCTTTGACTTTGAACCCATGCAATATGGCTATCGGTGGCATCAAATTTCACGTGATCATTAGGAATCTGTAAGGAACACACTCGAGACACATTCTCAACCTTTTCCAAATTAAAATTTTAGTAGAAACCATTTTTTTTCTGATTTGCATCCATCAATAATATGTGTATACATCCACAATCAATTGGTTAACCAACCAATCCACTCTTTTATGTGATGCATGTTGAATGGTCTTTAAAAAATGATTCTTCAAATGTGAGTGATATGATTCAATTGTACCATTTGTTTCTTGACTAGCATGCTTAAGGGTATGACAACATCTAGACCACATCCCCACCCTATGGATCCACTACTCTTGAGAATAGTTAACAAAATTTTGAAGCATGCCACGAAAATGATGCACAAATAACCAAGCATATTTAATAACCATCTCCTCATCTGGAGAGTGATGCATGATGGATCCCAACATATCAAACATTTCTCTTCTAGAAAATCATCCTTCACCTTGGCTATCAAATTCTTCAACCATGCCTTCCTAACATGCCAGCTACAAAGATATATTTCACAACCAAAAACCTCTGTACAAGGCCACAATACAACTATAATTAGCATCCTAATTATATAGGTAAATATTAATAATGTACAGTACTGACATAAATCAAACTCACCTAATAGCATTAATTTCTATTGTAGCATCATCTACCATAAATGCATTGATTTTCCACTCTATCTTCTTCATGAAAAATCTTTGCAAAAGAATTTTCATCCAATATGCTAAGTCAGATGTACATGATCTAGACATTATTATCCATGCAACTGGTAACCCCATGTCTTGGGCATCAAAAGCAAGCAATGTGTATAGTTGGAACTGCAAAAATAATTAGAGTACAAAGATTAAGATCATAAATTATACATATGAAGGAAAATATGATAAGAAAAATAATTTGAAATACTTTACCTTAATTGTGTTAGTTCCAAATATTGCTCAAGTCCATTGTGTAACATAAGAAAATGTCCCCTTGGGGCTTTTCCCTTTGAAGGTTTAGCTCCCAGGTCTTTGATATGCATTTAGGACATCTTGCATCATATTTTGGCATCCCGATGAGAAAACCTCTAAGTTTCATGATGAATGGGACCTAGGGGGATCCCTTGAGATAGATCCTGCCCAAAATAGGGGGAGGACTTGGGCGCTCACACCCTAGTCCTGCCCTATTATGGGTCAGGCCCAAATTTGAAGTGTCAGTTTATGACTGTCATTTGGTTCCTAGGCTGACACAATAAGTTTGACTTACGAAATTCTTGGTGGGAATGTTTGTAGTTGCATATATAAGCATGTTTAGGCATTCATTTGTAAACTAGATGGCTATTGTGATCTTTATGCATTCTAAAGGTGATTCAAGGCATTCATTGTGTAGCAAGAGTAGATTTTGTGTTGTTTATGTGTTTGTATTTGTAGATTTAAGAATGCATCTCCTCATGGCATGAAGAGCTTCTTCCTTCCATGAGATCTTCACTACAAGGTGATATCAATTGTGCTTTTGATCATTTATCATTTGGATTTTGCCTCTGTCCCACGAGGACACACACTCTTTATTTGACAATGATGTTTGGAAGACTTGAATGTCTCTCCAGGGCTTGACTGAGTCAAGCATCTAAACACCACAACCCCTCCCCCATTTTTCTTTGATTGCATGTTACAGGTTGAAGAAGCAGGAAAAGTGGAGTTGTAGGAGAGTGTTATAGAGTGTCAGAATTGCAGATCAGTGCTGAAAATAGGGACCTGGACTCAAGCGCCCACTCATTAGTCCTTTGAATCCTGCAACAGGAAAATCTTCGGAACAACAGGAATAGGTAGCAGATAAATTTCCCAGATCCTGACAAAAATTAGGGCACTGGACTAGGGTACCCACTCATTTGTCCTTGACTATTCTGCTTCCTGAACTTCAGGAACTTGTAGACATTTATCTATTATTCTACATCTTTTTGTAGTGATATTTTCAATAATTTGTCCATTTGCTTCCGTATTGGCATAATTAGGGTCTTAAGCATAATTGGGCATTATCAAGCAATCAAATCACACAAATCCATTTTTCCCTACATTCTAAGTGACCAAGGGCCTAATAGTATATTCCTACTCGATCTAAGGTCCTTGAATGTTTTAGGGTGGAAGGAGGATACACATACAAAACATCAAAAACCCACTATCCAAATTTTACCCTATATGCATTGCTAGCATGGTATTATGCCCATATTGTACCATCCAATCCAATTGTTGTGGCAGTTGAATTCCTAAAATAAAAGGTACATCTCCATCTCCATTTCCATCAACACTAGTTTCATTGAAGTTTTGGTAGGCAAACCATTTTTTTGGCTTTGCAACCACCCATGGTTGATTGACTCAGGTGCATCTTTCCACATGACTCTTAATAGAAACTGGTTTAGTAAGTATGAAAAATATATGGTGGTAATGTGTATTTGGGTGATAATTATTTCCTTGACATTGTTGGTCATGGAAGTATTCATGTGATATATTCTATTGGTAGAGTTAGATGATTTAATGGTGTTTTGCATATCCTAGGACTAAAAGATATTTATTAGTTGTTATTAAACTAATAGATGTGAGTGCATACTGAAAGGGGCTGTGCTTAAATGGCAAGGCCATAGGGTTCTCAAGATGGAGATCCAAGTTTGAATCCCCCAAGTAACATCTATGTGGCTTCTAAGTTGGTTGAGTTGACTAAGTGGATTATAAGTTAAGAATGTTGATGGGGGAGGAGGTCCCCCTTGTGATCTCCAACTTACGAAACAAAAAAAAATAGATGCGAGTGCATATGTATAGTTTTCAAAAGTAGGTGTGAAAATCATGAGAGGTGCTATGGTGATAGCAAGCGGAAGCATATTGGGTAAATTGTACCAGCTTGATGCATGCACGATTGAGTGCAATAGAACTTTTGATAAGATTGAGTCAAAGACTACTTCACTAGAAAAAGAGATGGTTTCCTCTTCAGTGGATGGTCATGGCTTTTGGGTACCCAAGGGTGCTCTATCTATCGAATCAAAGTTGCTTGCAAAGAAGACCATGTTATGGCACCAGAGACTTGACCACATAGGAGAGAAGGGTCTATAGACCTTGAAAAACAAAAATCTTGTCAATGGTTTGGATGAATGTAGTCTTTAATTTGACTTTTTGTGAGCATTGTATTTATGATAAACGAAACTATGTTTAGTTTGATTTGATTTCTCATAAGTCTTTAGATATTTTGGATCTAATCCATCCAGATGTATTTGGTCTAGTTGATGTTCCTTCTATTGGTAAGTCAATTTATTATGTTTCTTTCATTGATGATTTTAGTAGGAGGACATGGGTTTATTTCTTGAAGAGTAAAACTGATGTTTTCAGTTGTTTCAAAGAATTTAAAGCAATGTTTGAGTTGCAGACTGGAAAGAAGATTAAATATCTGAGGATAGATAATGCAAGTGAATTTTTCTTTAATTATTTTGAAACATTATGTGAAGACTACAGTAGCCAAAGACAAAAGACAACTCCATATTCTCCATAGCATAATGGAGTTGTAGAGAGAATGAGCAATTCCTTGATGGAGAAGGCTAGGAGTATGCTAAGTGGTGCTGAACTAGAACAAAAGTTTTGGGCTGAAGCTTTAGCCACTACTTGCTACCTAACAAATAGGTCTCCTACATCAGCTCTTGTTGAGAAGAAGCCAATGGAGGCATGGTTGGGCCACAAGCCTTCACTTAGACATCTGAGAGTTTTTGGTAGCGAGGCATATGCACATGAGACAAAGGAGAAGAAGACAAAATTGGATAACAAGGCTATTAAATGTATCTTCATTAGATACAATTATGTGTGAAAGGATACAAACTTTGGGATCCTATAGCACAAAAGGTAATTTATTCCAGAAGTGTTATTTTTAGAGAAACTAAGCCTTCTTCTGTTATAGTACAACCAGAACAAAAGTTAGAAAATAAATATATGGTTCAATTTCCCTCTATGCCTGAGAAAGTTGAATTATGGGCCCTAGAAAGACAGGAAGTCGAGGAGAGCTCTACGAGTTCTAAATCATCAGAGGAAGAAGAAGAACATGAACCTTAGCTTGTTCAAAGGTCTACCAGAAATAGAAAACTACTAGAAAGGTAAGGATATTATGTTGATGATTGGAGATGTATATTTTCTTTGAATGATAACATTGATGAATTGATATTTGTAGAAGAGGCTCTTGGTATGAAGGATGCAAAGTCCTAGAAAATAGCCATGTATGAAGAGATGGTAACTCTTAAAAAGAATGTGTAGACACCTAAAAGTGTCCATCCCTCGCAAAAACCCTAATCACTTCCGCATTCTCCTGATTTTCCCTAATTTGCCTCCATAGTTAAATAATTGATTTTAATTAATTAATTACTTAATTATTCATTTACCTAAAGTTCCCTTCATTTGATTTGTTCAAGCAAATAAATCAAATTTCATCACCTAATTATCCCCTTTCATATGCATCCCTTTCACATAAATTAAATAAATTGGGCAAATTTATTTAATTTAAATCCCATTTCCCACCTCACCATTTACCTCAATTTAAAATTCTATTTTGTCTTCTTGTGGTGAGGAAACCCTAACTCATCCTAGCCCTTCATTTTGGCCCCAATTCAACAATGAATCCTAACCCTCCATTCAAAATCCCTCTTCTATAAAACACCTCATTCAGCCCCATTTTGACCCCTTAAGCTCTCTTATGCTCTTAGAATTCTCTTTTAGCTGTAAACCCTCCAAAATCTTGCTTAACACACAAGAGCTTCTGAAGATGTTGCATGAACTTGTAAATTTGAGAACATTGAGACAAAATGAGGAGGACAATGAAGATTAGTCAATAGCTAGCTTAGATTTTAGTTGTTTTACATGCTTGTTTTGCTGATGTTCTAAGTTAGATTACTCTTCATTATACTTAGGGTTAGTTGTAGTTTTATTTCTGCATATTTACCCAATTTTTCCCTAGCACAAAATGGCGAACCTGACATGAAAATTGACATATAATTTGCTAAGTTTTGCTCACAGTGATTTTTTTTAAAAAAAATTTTGGTATGACAATCCATACCTTACAAACAGGTCATACCACTATGCGTAGTGTGTTAACGGGTCTCTATTTGTAGGTTGAGTCTTTGTAGTCATCATTTGTTTTCATTCTCATTAGATTTTGGGCTAATTGTTTCAGTTGCAAGTTGTAAAATTTTCTAATTCATGCGTGGTTTATGATTTTGTTGCAGCATCATTTTAGTTGTAGACTTTAAAATTTTGTGACGAATTCATGGTGGATCTGAGCTTAACACCTTGCTAAACCCTAAGTTTTCCACCTTTAGATTCTCAGACCTCTGCCAACCATACTAGTCACCTCCATGAGCTTTATCGACAGCGTTCTAGAAACCTTATATCTCCATTGATGGATCTTGCCTTCCACAATCGACTATGCTATCAACTGTTGCATCACCATATGCATTATCACCACTGGTTTTAGGGTTGTCATCCACTCATAAAACCTAGACCCACTTCCCATTCAGCTTGGTCACCCCCGCTCTGTGGTTTTTGTTGCTCATCCATACTTTGTTGCCATCCATAGAAAACCCATACTCTGTCGTCGTTCATAGAACTATCATTGTTCATAGAAAATCCATCTCCTCTGCCATTAGCATCACCTCCCACATCTGCCTTCAACTAGCCCTAACATAGTCGCCTGGCATCGAATCTCAACCTCTGCTCGGAAGCCACTTAGAACTCATGTTGCCACCGATGCTAGGTTCATTCTTCCTGTCGTTTAAAAATCCTAACCACCACTGTATTTCCTTAGCCACTTGGCCCCTTGGCTATGACCAAAAAACCCTAACTATACCCTCTGGTTAACCCCCAGTCTACTAGTCCAAAAGCTGTCACCGCCTCCAAAAGCCCGTTCGACCCCTTAGGTCGCCGCCTCAACTTGCAACCATCACGCTTGGTCAGCGTCCTAAAACACTTATGCAGTTTCTGTCGACACTGCCAATAGACTAGTCCTCACCTCTGCCTAAACCCACCACCATTCATTCCTCCTCTACCAAAACCCTAAGCTTCAAATCTCTCCACCGGTGTTCAAAATACCTCCACCCATCTCTAACACCAGTCGCTTCCACAAGAGTTTCCAGTTGCCACCTTGGATCCTAAAGTCGCCGCCCCTGTCGAATTTGTGGCCACCTACATTGGAACAGTTGATGTCAAAATTGCCACTCCCTATACTCTGTTGACCACTTCCCGTCACCAATCCACTCTCGGTCACTGCCCGCCTAAACTGCCATCTACACACTTTCCCGTAGCCTCCAATCTAATCGTGGTCTGCCAACATCACTTAGGGTTATGGTCAGTAGGTAATTTTTTTATGTGATTGAAATGGTATAACTAGTTGTTTAAGTTGTCTGTGCATTTTCTTTTTGTATTCATATGTTGTGGATGTGTGAGGTGTGAACTCAGAACTTGTCAATGTATTTGTCAATTGTGATCTTTTCATTAGCTCATGCTGTTTGTGGTGAGCGATGCTAAAAATTGCTTTTGTAGCTTTAATCATTTTAAATGGATTTTGATATATTTTATCAATAGAAGATGATATTACTTTGTCCAAATCCCATTATTGATTCCTACATATGAGCAACATGATGTCATTCCCATCTTTTGATTATTACAAGCCCTTCTAAAAGTGAAAGTCTATCCCACATTATTACATTAAGCCCACAGTCATAAGCATTCTCAGACTCGATATTTGTAATTAATTTGTAAATATCTCCACTCTTGCGGCCTTAAGTTTACCTCCACTGTGGGGGTTTGAAGCAACTTGCTCATGCTGGTCTAAAACATTCAATGTTATTTATTTGTCAGTGTTAGTTTAATGCTATTCGCTTAACCTATTGTACAGTGATCAAACTTTATTTTCCATGGATATATTTTATGTTGATCGTTGGGTTTTAAACTTTATGCTTTAACCACCAATGTTTCCACTAGTTTCATAGGGACCTTTAGCATTAATCTTTTGGATTGTGGTTTTGTAGTACACGATCACATCCTAGACCGAAGGCAAGGCAGTGATGGGCTTCTACGCCCCCGGTTTCATTTGCTCCTTTTTTTAATTTTTTTTTGGGTTTTACCCTTGCTCATATGATAGACCAGGGGCTTCACTAGATCTAATTGCCCAAACACTAACCACTGGGCACCTAGCTATTTACATGTGACTAGCATCACATAACCTCCAACAATTAATGTTAACAATCAAGGTCCTCTTGCTTCCTACATGCCAAAATAGGCTTTTTTTTTTCAAATTTCAAAACATATCAGATTTTCACGAAATTTGTGGCACCAGAAAGTTGACTCAGAGAACTATGCAGTAGTGTAGGTTTGATTAGGTAAAAATGTCATTTTATTAGATATTTTTTTGGTCAAAGTCAATGTTTCTTTTAAACTTCAAACGTGAATATCTTAAGCGTTTTTTATCAGGTTTTGGCAATTTTTTTTTCAAACTGCTTAGATTTTCCTAAATTTTTTGATTATACTGTTAGTTTTTTAGTAACTAATAAAATTTTGTAGATTTTTATCATATTCCTTTTTTTGGCCTTTTTGACTTAATGGCTTGCACAAGGGGTACTTGACTTGTTACTTCATGTTTTTTGCAATGTCATTGGTTTTTTTTTTGTGCTACTAATGTCTGATTTGTAGCATGTGGCATCTGTGAGTTGAAGGCTTTCAAACTAAAACTACTAACACATCTAATGTAGGGATTCAATTTTCTTTCATATGCATGTGTGTTGGTTATCATAGGCACATTTGGATTTGGGCTTAAAAAATGAACATAACTTGTTGTTTTCACAAATTCTTGGGGGCTTAAAATGAATCACTATTTACATTGTTTGGTGACTATGTTTGTGTTCTTGAAGTGTGTATGCTCTTTCCTCATGCTCTAAGTGATCTTGGAAATCAAAAACACTTCTTTTCAAACACTTGCATTTGTCACACCACACTTCTATTTTTATAAGGTCAATGAACCCCCATGTGAGTGTAAGCAAGTTCACATGCGTATGCTCTCCTCTTGCGACTTAGTATGAGCCTGGGGATCAAAAACATGCTAACTTGTCTTGCTTTTGTCATCCTTTCGAGTGGGCCTACTCTTGAGACACATCTGAAAGGAGAACTCATTTGTGACCCCAAGTAGGACTTTCATCTGGCCCGCTATATAAATTGAGGATAACGCGAAAGCCAAGTCTAACTGGTATGAGCACTCACCATACAATGCTAGATCGAAAGGAGTTGTACCTTTGTGTATATTAAACTCCTAGTAGGGTTAGTTAGAGCCTTAAGTGGCTTGCTGGATGCTCATGGGGTGCCGGTCGAGCTCGGATATTCACTAGAACCCCTTTTGTTTCGTGGCCAAAAACCCTCTACTTGTTGATACAGGAGGTCGGAAGATCAAACTCTGATAGTTGTCCCACATTTTCGTGGCTTATGGCAAAGATAGTAAGGTACCTCAAGATCTGTGTCCTAGGACCTAGAGCTTAGTGTGCCTGAGAAGTGAGTGCACTGTAAGGGGGAACCCATGCCCCAAGTTCCTGTAGCTATACACAATAAGTAGGCATGGCTGGGTAAAACCAAGTGGGAACTCAACAAGTATAGTCCTTGCCTAGCCATAGGGTTGTGCTTGTCTTCTAAAGTGTTTTCAAAAACTTGTCACAAAAATGTCAAACAACCACAAAATTGATTGCCAAGTGTCTTATTTGATTGATGCATGTGCTTGCCTAATCATCACCCTCAACATTCTTTCCACACATTCACCCCAAGTCATCATACCTTGATCACATTCATACTATATCCTTATCATTCAACCTTCATATCCTAGTCACCCTCCTAAGCCAATCACTTTCATCCTAATCATTCCACTCCATAATCATATCCTAGTCACATTATCCTAATATATCCAAGTCACCATATCCTATTCATCATTGTTAATCACCCTCCTAAGCCAACCCATTCATCCTAATCACATATCCTATTCATCATATCTTAATCATTTCACCTTATCCTACTCATTATCCTAATCCATCTTCATCCTAATCAATCATTTCATTCCTAATCATATCCTTGTCATTCTACATATTCCAAATCATTGTTCCTAATCATTTTATCCCATCCTAATCATCATCCTAATCATATCATAATCATATCTTATCATTCCTAATCATCATATTCTATCCATCCAAGTCATCATCCCTAATCATTAGACATCATTATCCTCATCCAATCACACCACATCCTATTCATCATATCTTCATCATTCAATCATATCCTAATCACATCTTATTCATCAATCCTAATCATTACACATTGACATATTCATCCAACCAACATCATCTTGATCGTTCTCCTAGTCATATCCAAGTCATCCTAGTTAAACCCTAATCACCTCTTTCATCTAATCCACATCATCTGAGTCATCCTAATCATCATCCTAGTCACATCCAAGTCATCATAACTCTGTCCTAATCTCATTCTTATCATACCCTCACCATTCAACCCTCATATCCTAATCATTCTTCCTAACCACATCCTCTTCATCATCTAATCACCCTTATCATTCACCTGATCCACATCATCCTAATCACATCCTAATTACATTATCATCATTCCACATCATCCTTTTTCTAATACAATTATCATCATTCATATCATTGTCCTACTCATTATCCATTCATCCCAAGCCATCATCCTTATCACTCTTCCTAACCACATTCTCCTTGTCATTCCACATCATATCCAAGTCATCCTAGTCAAACCCTAATCACCTCTTTCATCTAATCCATATCATCTAAGTCATCCTAATCATCACCCTAGCCAATCCAAGTCACCTAATATTTTCATTCTACATCATTCAAACTCATCTTAAACAACATCCTAATCATCCCATTCCTCATCATTCAACCACATCCCTAATCCTAATCATCCTTACACATCATCCTTTCATATCCAAACAAAATTGATCCTAATCATTCCTAATCACATTCTTGTCATATCTTCTTCATGCCACCTCATCATAAGTATACCCTAAATCATTGTCTAATCATCACCCCACCATCTATATCCTTATCACTATCCTCTTCGTCCTTCCTAATCATTCCACATAATCCCAATCATATCCTATTTATCATACCTAATCATTACACCTATTCCTAATCATATTCTATTCATCATTCCAAATCATTCCACCTCATCCCAATTATATCCTAAGCATCATAATCATATCCAATTCATCATGCATAACCATTACACATCGTTATCCCAATCCAATCCATTTCACCCTGATCATTCTTCTAGTCATCATCTTAGTCATCCTCATCAAACCCTAATTACCTCTTTCATCTAATGCACATCATCCTAATCATCAGCCTAATCAATCCTGTCACCCAATATTGTCATTCCACATCATTTGACCTCATCTTAATCATCATTCTAATCAGCCCTAATCATTTCATATCATACCATAATCATACCCAAGTCATCATAATTCAAACCTTAATCATCCCTTGTCACCTTCTTCCTAATCAAATCCCCATCAAATCCTAATAATTGCATTTCATCATCCTCGCCATTCGAATCCAATCAATTTCATATTATCATTGCACATCATATCACTATCGCATATGCTAAACACATCCAAGTCATCATCATCATTCTCCCAATCAGGTCCAAGTCATCCCAATCCAATCCTAGTCAACACCCTAATCATCAATATTCATAATCTAATTCACTTCTTCCTAATCCATCCAAATCATCTAATTTCATCACTACACATCATCATCATTCATAATCCAATCCACTTCATCCCAAACATCTAAGTCATCTAATCTTATCTCTACACATAATCATCTTCATTTGTAATCCAATCGACTTCCTCCTAATCATCATAGTCAACACCCTAAACATCAACATTCATAATCCAATCAACTTCTTCCTAATTCAGCCAAATCATCTTCATCTCATCACACATCATCATCTTCATCCCAATCCAATCAATTTCATCCTAATCATTCCCAATCACATTACACACCATAACCGTAGGGAAAACCTTGGAGAATCTACCCTCCCTATCAAATCTGATTGCAACTATGTCAAAGCATATCCAATTTCATTCCACTACATACTCAATTTCACCCACTACATATTCCATTTCATTCCTTTATGATCAAATTTCATTACAACATTTCATTACCATTCAACCCTCGACATCTATAGAGGTTCCCAAACATAGTCTCCCTAAGGTTGAAACATAGGGAGAAACTGTTGAAGCTTGACTATATCACAAGTACAAATCTATGGACCAAGAGACCTTGACACCTTTTGACATCAATCAAAACTTGGGCTTAGTTTAAGTCCATCCTTACAAGTGAATTCTAAAACTCATGGGTTCACTCTAATCAATCATCTCTTCCATACCTCAAGGTCTTGACAAAACCA
This sequence comes from Cunninghamia lanceolata, assembly GCA_027924645.1. Taxonomy (NCBI): domain Eukaryota; kingdom Viridiplantae; phylum Streptophyta; class Pinopsida; order Cupressales; family Cupressaceae; genus Cunninghamia; species Cunninghamia lanceolata. Next base: position 1,298,877 of record BSBN01001266.1, on the reverse strand, counting down.
ATTTGTACTTTGAAAGGTCATTAGTAGATGAGAGTACCCTCTTGGAGCTAGACTTTTAGAAGACTAATATCATCAACCTCGATCATGGTCCAGGCGTCATCACCTCGCATTGACATCCCCATAGCATTCCACAATTCACAAGTCTCATTTAGTATATACATGGTTGCAAAAAGAAGATAAAGGGAGTCGATCCTCCTAGTTATCCTTTTTTATCCTCGTCATTCCACATCATCCCTATCATTCCAATCAACATCATCATAATCACATCCTACTCATATCTTCCTCATTCAACCTTCACACCCTAATCACCCTTTCTAATCACACCTTTCATCAGATTCATCCTAATCACCTCAACCCTTAATCATATCCTAATCATTTCCAAGTCAACCCTAACCGTACCCTAATCATCCCCAATCATGCATCTAATCATCCAATCAATCCCACACTCTATCACATCTCATTCATCCTAGTCATTCCACATCATCAACCATCATCCTAGTCAAGGACTTGCCAACATGGTCCTAATCCCACAAGAAGACATACAACAATATGAAGACGTGTCATTCCATGACAATCCTAGAGAACAAGGTTCTAGCACCCCAAGCCTATCTAAGTCCTAATGCCTTCATGTTCTAATGCCACCTTTGACAAGGGAGACATCAACCTAGTCCATGCAAGCCATTCACTATGATTACCATCCTCATTATAAGTCCATGCCATCTACCCTCATTGTCCATCCACTATATTATCCTTCCACCCATACACTTGTAAAGGATGTGATGTATTGGCTACTAGATAGGGATAAATCATCCCCATGTCAAACACCCATTCATAAGCCTATCATAGAGTCCTCAAACACCATGTCCAAATATTCAAACCTATCATGTGGTCCAAAACCATCAAACCTATCCAAGAGTCATCCACATCCACTTCCACCCAAAGTCAAGAGGTATGTCAAAGGTATACTCCTAAGCACATGGAAACATTAGCCCCTTGTCTAATCAAGATCAAACCCCTTCCATTCTACCCATCCACAACACACTTACGTCTTTCGATGATCAAACTCCCATTTATGATCACGATCCCACTTATGATCAAGAAGGCCATGATGAATCCACTTAGCCAACTTTATGCATTCCATGGTGAAGAGCTTGCCACCTCATCAATTGATGCAGAGTGCATAGAGGAAGTTTTCAAAACTTATCAATAAACTGATTAGTGAGATGTGACCTATGTCTTGGCGACCAAACCTTGTAGGCCAAACATATCCCGTCAACCACCTTGCAAACTCTCTGACCAACCTACCAACTCTTCCTAACAGTCAACTCCATTTAGCCTTCGGAGAGACTTCTTCTACCGGAAGCATCTTTTGGTCTCTTGTCGATACCCCGATGGTGATCACTTCCCACTTGCCTTAATTATTACTGTTAGTCATGACCCTATTGGCTAGATGTCGATCATTGGCGACTGCTAATGGACATTTGCTGATATGCCGATGTAGTTGACATCGCATTGACCATCCCCTCGACTCTTCGGTGACACTTCCTTCAACAACGAGCTCCTAATTTTTTCTCCCAACACGCTGATATACCAACTTTAGTATATGCAAGACATGACTTGCTATTGTCGGTGGCCTAATGTATCTTTACCCTGATTTCACCATTACTACAAGTCACCTTCTGTATCTGACTCAATGTACATTCCAAACATACATTCTCAACATACAATTGTGATATGCATTCGCAATACACATTCAGTGAGACTAAAGCCATTCCTCATAGACATTCAACAAGTACATAGAAACAAGAACTTAATAGAACAAAAGGGGTCTACACTCCCCTACAAACACTTGATCACCATCAATTTGGTCACTTCACTGACTGTTCGCACACAACAACACTTTTCTTATTGTTTCTCCGACTAGTCACATAGAGATGCCTAGTCAATTCAAACCCAAACTCCTTGGATCCTTGGGTGTTGGCCCAAAAACAATAGAAAACACAAAATGTACACTGTATTCCTCCATCACACTGAAAATGAGAATGCTTTCAATTGACAGAGGAATAACAGTCCATTTGTTCACCAAAACCCTAGTTTTTAGGTTTTCAGAATAGCTTCTGCAAAAAGAACAAAAACTCACAAACTACAACACTTCTAGACACCAGACTACTCTTGAATGAAAGCCACTTCCTACATGAACATTTCTAATCAGTTTTAGATGAACAACTATTCATACAGAAAAACTGTTACAGAGAATTACTTAGAAAGAACAATGTTTCAACACACCCAAAACTCTAGATCTTCATTCATTCATTTCCTCTCTATCATTACATCCAACTCCTCACCTATAAAAGGCTTGAGACATTAGTTCAACTTCCCTCCAACTGTACAAACTGATATTGAAAGTTAGTTAGCCGTTGGTTCTCTCCTATCACAAGAAAACTACATGTTTTCATTGTGTGATTACAACAAACTTTGACCAAACATGGTCTACATAGGTCTAGTGACCAAATTGACACAAAAACCTTATTACAAACATGAAGTGGCTTAAAAGCTTTATTGAAAACAAAACAAAACATGACTCCTGCACCATAGAGAAGATGCTCCTGCACCATACTCCCCCTGCAGGAAAAACTCAAGTCCCTTAAGTTGCTAACTGTTGGAGTGTCTTCCCATGCTTCAAAATTTCTGCCTCACTCATCCATGTAGCTTCTAAATTAGGAAGATCCTACCACTTGACCAAGTACTCCTTGTACACACCCTTGTCTTTTTGACAACTTTGGAATCTAAGATGCATTCCACTGTAAAGGCTTACTTGGGGGTAGATCTCTAATCCAGTCTTCATCTTCAATCACAACATCTAGTCCATCTTCAACATTTAATGGAGGTCTAAATGGAAAAAGGTCTAAAACAATGAATATGGGAGAAATACCAAGATTGGATGGTAATTCTATTTCATAGGCATTTGGAACAAACTTATGCACTACCTTGCACGGTCCTATTTTCTTCATTAGAAGCTTGGTTGGCTGTCCTTTAGGCAACCTTTCCTTCCTTAGATAGGCCATCACCAAATCTCCCACCTTGAATTATACATCTCTTCTTTTGAGATCTTCCCTATCCTTGTATTTGGAGACTATCTTTTCCAACTGAACTTTGACTTGATCATGAATTGCCTTCATGGTGGCAGCAAAATCTTCTCCTAGAGTACTCCTCTTATCCCAACCTTGTAGATCTTTGAGTTCAAGTGGTCCTCTTTGATGGAAACCATAAACAATTTCAAATGGACTCTTCCCAGTACTTCTATTCACCGAATCATTATAAGCATACTCAGCTTGACTGATCACCAAGTCCCATGCCAACCCATGCTGCTTGGTAAGGCATCTTAGAAGGTTTCCTAAGAACCTATTAACAACCTCAGTCTAACCATTAGTTTGGGGATGGTAGGCTAATGAGAAAGACAATTGTGTTCCCAATTTCCTCCATAAGGTCCTCCAAAAATGACCAACAAACTTGGAGTCTCTATTAGTGACAATTGAAAGGGGAAAACCATGGATTTTGACCACTTCTCTGAAAAAGAGACCAGCAATGTGAGATGCATCATTTGTGCATTTGCATGGCACAAAATGAGCCATCTTACTGAATCTGTCCACAATGACAAAAACGTTGTCCACATCCCTTACTCTCTTAGGAAGACTAAGTACAAAATCCATACTAATGCTCTCTGAAGGCCTGTTGGGAATAGGAAGGGGTTGGTATAAACTAGCATTAGAAGACATACCTTTGGCCTTTTGACATATGGTACAACTTGCAACATATCTCCTGACATCTGATTGTACTTTTGGCCAATAATAGAATCTAGCAACTTGTTCCAAAGTCTTATCCAACCCAAAATATCCTCCTAAGGTTCCATTGTGCTTCTCTCTAATGATGTTATCCCTCATTGAACATTTAGGAACACATAGCCAACTGCCCTTGAATAAAAGACCTTCCTGCAACACAAAATCTGAATATTCACCATGAAAAGTGTTAGCCAAACTAGCACAAACTTCATAAGCAGCCTTGAAATCTGCATCCTCCTTGTATAACTCCTTCAAACAATCTATCCCCATGCTTTCCATCTGTACTTCCTGTATGACCAGCATCCTTCTACTTAAAGCATCAACCACTTTGTTGGCAACACCCTTTTTATGCTTAATAGTGAAGGTATAGGCCTGCAATTGTTCCATCCACTTAACATGCCTATGATTAAACTTTTCTTGACTATTTAGGAAACTAAGAGCATGGTTATCAGTAAAAACAATGAATTCTTTGGGCAGCAAATAGTGTCTCCACTTTTTGAGAGCTTGCACCATTGCATAAAGCTCTAGATCATAGGTAGAATACCTTTGTTTAGCCTCATTCAACTTCTCTAAAAAAAAAGGCCACTGGATGTCCATCCTGACTAAGAATAGTACCCATTGCTTGCTGACTTGCATCACATTCCACTACAAAAACTTTGTCAAAAATCTGGGAGCACTAATGTAGGTAATTCAACCACTTTCTTCTTTAACAATTCAAAGCTATCATCTGCTTTCTTTGTCCATTGAAATTTGCACTTTATTCCACCCTTGATGGTGTTAAGAATAGGAGCACTTATGTGACTAAATCCTCTAATGAACTTCCTATAAAAAGTTGCGAAGCCATGGAAGCTTCTAACATCTCCCACTGTCTTAGGAGTAGGCCAATTAAGAATGGCTTCCACCTTCGTGGGGTCCATCATCAAACAACCATTGGAAATCACAAAACCTAAGCACACAAGTTTAGTTTTCATGAATTCACACTTATCCAAGTTGATCATCAACTTATTCTCATGTAACTTCTTCATCACCTATCCAAGATGCTTCAGATGTTCTTCTTTTGTCTTGCTGAAAATAAGTATGTCATCAAGATAAACAATTACAAATTTGCCAATGAATTCAACAAGTACCTCATTCATCAGACGCATGAATGTGCTTGGGGCATTGCTAAGGCTGAATGGCATGACAAGCCACTCATAGAGACCTTCATTTGTCTTGAAGGCATTCTTCCACTCATCTCCATGCCTAATTTTGATTTGATGATAACCAGATTTCAAATCAATCTTTGAATAGTAACATGATCCACCAAGATAGTCCAAGAGATCCTGAATCCTTGGCATAGGGAATCTATACCTTATTGTGATCTTATTTATGCCCCTTGAATCCATGCATAGTCTCCACTTCCCATTTTTCTTTGGGCAAGTACACTAGGGACTGCACATGGACTAAGACTCTTTCTGATCAGTCCTTTCTCCAAAAGTTCTTGTATTTGTCTACTCACCTCTTCATTCTGTTGTGGTGTCAATTGATAGACAGCCTTATTGGGTAATGTGGCACCTAGAATCAAGTCAATTTGATGACTTATATCTCTCATGGGTGGTAAGGAGTTAGGAGTATCCTCTACCACAAGATCTTGGTACTTATCCAATAATTGCTGCACTTCTAGTGGAATCTCTTTCTGCTTTTTGTCTTGCTGTCCTGACTCATCTTTAGGCTTCATTATCAAGGCATACCCTTGGGTATCCTTCTCCTTCATGAGATGTAAGAACTCTTTGCCACTAACCATCATGACATTGGTGTCATTACTTTTCTCTCCAATCTGCTCTTGCATAGGATCCATCCTAAATTTCCTTCCATTCTTGGTGATGAGGTATGTGTTCTTCTCACCATCATGTTGTGCCTTCACATCATACTACCATGGACGTCCAAGAAGAAGGTGACGAGCATCCATAGGAATAATCTCACATAGAACCTTGTCCTTATAATCACCTATCTCAAACTCAACCTAGGTTTGTTCTTCTACCATGTAATTTTGATTCTTATTCAACCAAGAGATCTTATGAGGACTAACATGGGGCAACCTTTTCAACTTACACTTCTCTACCATTTCAGTAGACACTACATTCTTAGTAGAACTTGAATCAACAATGATTTTACAAAGCTTACCATATGCTATACCTTGGGTTCTGAAGAGGGTCTTCCTTTGTGGGGGCTCTTGCTTCAATGGCATCTTCATCAAGGTTCTCTTGATCATCATGCTCTCTCCTTCAAGAACTGGTGCAGCACTACTAATGAGTGAATTCACACTTTGGTAATCATCATCTTTCAACAATTGATTCCTTCTTCCACCATCATGGGAACTAGTTTCCTTCTCAGGGCATTTGCTCACAGTATGGCCTACTTGATTGCAGCCATAGCATGTACCGGTGAAAACTCTGGGTCCTCTGCCTACACCACAACTTCTACCTCTACCATTAGGTCTTCTCCAACCTCTGAAACCTCCACCTCTATGATCTACATCAAAATGAGACTCTTGTTGACTTGAGTTCTCATTTCTACTTGACTGTCCTCTACCAAAACTGCCTCTTCCCTTATTATTTCTGCCACCTCTTCCTCTGGTGTTTTGATCACTTTTTCTTTTCAATTTCTCTTCTACCCTGGAGGCTAATTGAAAACACTCATCCACTATTTTAGGAACCACCATACTAAATTCATCTTGTATGTTATACCTCAAACCATCGAGATATCTGGACACCATCTCTTTCTCCTTTTCCTTGTGACTGGCTCTCATGCTCAATCTATGAAATTCTTCAGTATATGTAGCCATATACATATCCTTTTGTCTGAAATGATTAAACTTCCTAATGGTCTTCAACTCCTAATCAGATGGCATGAACATGTCTCTTAGCATGGCCACCATTCTACTCCATTTGGTGATAGGGTTCTTTCCAACTTTCTCCCTTTTAAATTGCATATAGTTCCACGAAACTAGGGCAGAACTTCTCAATCTTGTCTTAGTAAACTTGACTTTCTTTCTGTCACTATACTCCTTGAAGTCAAAATAGTTACACATGGCTTCAATCCAATCCATGAGGGCATCTCCATCTAGTTTCCCATTGAATGTAGGAACATCCATCTTTGGATCGCCACTATCTCCCTAAGCACCTTTGAGAGCATTCAAGAATGCCTTTTGGTCTGTAGACATTCCTTGTTCTTGAGGGCTCTCTTCTACCTCTTCATCTTCTTCTGTATTAGAAGTACTTCCATCCTCTTTACTCTTACCCTTGGACCTCCCTTCTTTCAATCTTGCTTCCAGCATCTCATCTACCATCTTCTTGATGGCTCCCTGACTCATAGACTTGGGAGGCATTATGCTAGCCTTGATTTATTTCTCCTTGTCTGACATATACTGCTCCAATTCAAATATTGGCTCTGATACCAATATGATGCAGAGTGCACAGAGGAAATATTCGCACACAACAACACTTTTCTTATTGTTTCTCTGACTAGTCACATAGAGATGCCTAGTCAATTCAAACCCAACCTCCTTGGATCCCTGGGTGTTGGCCCAAAAACAACAGAAAACACAAAATGTACACTGTATTCCTCTATCACACTGAAAATGAGAATGCTTTCAATTGACAGAGGAATAATAGTCCATTTGTTCACCAAAACCCTAGTTTCTAGGTTTTCAGAATAGAGTCTGCAAAAAGAACAAAAAATCACAAACTACAACACTTCTAGACACCAGACTACTCTTGAATGAAAGCCACTTACTACATGAATATTTCTAATTAGTTTCAGATGAACAACTATCTATACAAAAAGACTGTTATAGAGAATTACTTAGAAAGAACAATGTTTCAACACACCCAAAACTCCAGATCTTCATTCATTCATTTCCTCTCGGTCATTACATCCAACTCCTCACCTATAAAAGGCTTGAGACATTAGTTCAACTTCCCTCCAACTGTACAAACTGATATTAAAAGTTAGCTATCCATTGGTTCTCTCCTATCACAAGAAAACTACATGTTTTCATTGTGTGATTACATCAAACTTTGACCAAACATGGTCTACATAGGTCTAGTGACCAAATTGACACAAAAACCTTATTACAAACATGAAGTGGCTTAAAAGCCTTATTGAAAACAAAACAAAACATGACTCCTGCACCATAGAGAAGGTGCTCCTATACCACCAATTCATGATCCAACCACTTCCACTTGTCATGATGAGACATGTGCCTCCCAAGAACACATAAACATAGAAGATCAAACAAATAAACTAGGTCTTAGTGAACATCATAATAATCAAAATTCTAATGCTCTTTCCACATCCATCACCAACTCCATTTCAAATCCACCATCATGTCCACTTCATCTTACCACCTTCATCTATGAATGTTCTTCCTTAGGAACACAACAACCTTTGCCCACTAGCTCACCTTCTTCATCTAATAAGGAACTCATGTCTAGTATCCAAACCACACCTAGTCCCATTATACATCACATTCTTCAAAACATGAACTACCAAGGTAAAGGCCTAGGCCTTCACAAACAAGGTATTTTGGAGCCTATATATGTCAATGTCCCTTGACGCTCATATGGCCTTGGATAAACACCCCAAGGTAAATAATCTAATGATGTTGGTACTTCCTCTATTCATTCTAAGTGCACCACTTTCCATCGCACATCACATCCTATTCCCAAAACATATGCCACCATTCCACCTCCATCATCCTACAAGTGTCAAAAGCATGTGACCATACACCTTCCGCCATCCAATTTATCTCCAATCCTTCCAACTCCTAATTTACCTCCATCCACTTTACCTCCATTGCTCCCAACACCTAACATTCATATCATTCATAAATTCCCTCACATTCCTAATCATGACCAACAAATGCACACATGGTCCAAACATAAAGCTTCCACTCATTCCATCCACCCCCTAGGATTCAAAAGTAAAAATTTGGATGCCTCTACATGTAAAGCCAAAAATCCTAAGGACCCTAATACCTTAGGAAATCAATTCAAAAATTCAAAGCAAAATCCATTCAAAAATCCATCCAAACCCATACCTCAAAAAGCAAAGTCAAAAACTAAAATGGTTTGGGTACCTAAACAAAATCAAGCAAGTCAAAAGAGGTATCCTCTTTCACTCAAAAATCCCAACAACCCTCTTCCATCCACTCCATTAAAAAATCCCATTTCATTTACAAATCCCACATCAAAAGTAAAAAATCATAAAAATCATAAGTACATGTGGGTCCCTAAAATTCTACGTCATCCATCTCTTGAGCAAACATCATCATTTCTTCCTACACCTTCATCCACTCAAAAGATTCCATGTTTATCATGGTGTGTGCAGCCGTTGGTCATGATTCCTTTCCATACCTCCATATCTCCATCATTCCATCATTCAACTATTGTCCTACATATTTCACTCATCCTATTCCTATGGTCCATGCTTTTGCATAAGTCCTACAAAATCCACTTTCATTCCCTACATAATCTACATCATAATCCACTTTCATTCCCTACATAATTCACTGATAACCCACTTTCATCCCCTACATAATCCACATCATAATCCACTTTTGTCCCCTACATAATCCACATCATAATCCACATTCATTCCCCACATAATCCACATCATAATCCACTTTCATTCCTTGCATAATCCACATCATACTCCACTATCATTCCCTCCATAATTTACTATCTACCTTATCCATCTCACTTTCATGCCATCACTTACCAACATCGATGAACATAATGACATTTGACATGGTCCATGTAACATCTTTCTCCAATGGTACTATCACCTTCATGGAGCTAGACACTTGAGTCTCTCATATTTATACTCCCTTTCAAAAAGCAAAATAAATCAAAAATATAATAATAAACAAAAAAAAGGAGTAAATATAAATCCCTTCGTCCAACGATGAAAACCTGGCAAACAGGCACCTTGGATGAGTACCATGATGAAAACCTGGCAAACAAGCATCATGATTAAGTTGATCTTCTACTCCCACATGAACAGTCACCCCTAAGTCTCGCCTCCACTCAACTAGCTCTTCCCACAAGAGTGAGGGTGACTCGGAGGTCACTCATAGCAAGGAGAGGGTTCATGTGTGATATTAAGGCTGATTCATCCACATTTGTGTTTGAGTCGCATTTCAGAGCACATAGTAAATATGGATTCATCCTAGAGATAATGACAACTCTATACAAAACTCCAAATAGAGGATAGATTCAAGCTATCTATTTTTTGTACTAGATCATCAAAATTAGTGGCATGTTAGATTTTTTCATCAACATTATTTGTAGAGTCAAGTATTATTATCTATTACATTTAATTCCCTATCTTAACATTTATTTCTAAATTATCTACTCCCATAACTATCATTTATTAATCTAGGTTAATTTATGTTTAGTTGTACGCATTTAATTTAATCATACTAGATTAAGTTTAGGGAAAGGTTGTTTTCATTCACATTTGTGGTGAACCTATTTGATCTTAAGACCCCTAGGGTTTGATGTACTACACTTTCATTATTATTTAGGGTTTTAGATATGTCATTTTTTATTACATCATCATATTTTAGATTTTTCTAGGGTTTATGTTCCTTTAATTACTTCTCATTGATATACATTTTTCTTTTAGGGTTTAAGCTTCATTGTTTGCTATATCTTTTTCCCCTTCCCACCCTTGGATATAACATTAGGGTTTAAATTTTAGATTTGATGTACCACTAATATTTCTAGTTTCTAAATCTAAAAGTGGTTTTTTTAGATTTAGATTTCTATCCTTTGTTTATGCCATGAGGTACTCATAATCCTAATCTTCCATTGAGGAGTGCTTGTTTGCACCCTGACATGGCCACCTAATCCAATGAGATTAAGATTTATTCCAATGCTCATGTTGAGAACAACTTAGGAGGATAATCAAGATTATGATCATGATGCTCGTGTGGACAACCAAGATTTTGTAAATGAGCTTGCTAGTTTGACTAATGTTAAAAATCCTACACAATCATTTAATATGATTCATAATGTGTTCATCAATAAGCCCCTTGAATAAAAAATCCTTTAAGTTGTTAGTGATAAAATTACTTCATCTATTGTGGTTAGTGTATCTACCTCCTCTCTTTCTTCTTCTATTAATCCATCTTTCACTGCTAATACCTTCCATTGCATCATTCATGTCCCCATTATATCACCCCTACTTATACTAGTGTACCACCACATAGTCATTAACCTTTCTCGACCTTCCCTCCACCTTATGCACTTCCTCATAACTATACCCCTCTAGAGATACTCACATCCCTCATGATTTATTACACTTCCATTCTTATTTCATCTTCCACTACCCAACCTATCACCACCCCTCTTAGTCATGCCATTCCTACATCCACCACTTCATCCCATACTATGTTTATCCCACATTATAGATCTTGCCATCCAATCCCATGTATACCCTTCATTATATTTCCTCCTCTACGCCTCTTTCCCAACCTATCACCTCTTCCATCTCTCACACTTATCACCATTCCATCATCTATTGTAGATTCAATAATTCATAAGATAGATCAAGTAGAGAAAATAGTGGATGTAAGATCTAATGGAAAAGATAATGAGGAGTTCAAAGATTCTTGGCATACACCACTGAATTATGAGATTATGGTACATCCCCTATATATGAGATTGGTGGCAATGTGATTTTTAATATATGATGGTAAAGGTTACCCAAACACACATTTGAGATCTTTTGTATGGTAGAAGAAATAACTAAGACATGTTGCCAATAAATAGATTGATCTTGGATTATATTGAATTGTTTGCCAAAACAAAGCTACATCAAGCATTAGGCAATAAAAAAACACCCCTGTGTTAGAAAAAGAAAAGAGATATATAAGCATATCAAAACAACTGGTAAGTCGAATTTGATAATGCTCTTGACAATGTAGTTTGGTTTGCTGTGAATTTCATGTAAACTCTACAATGATTTTGAATTGTGCACACTTCTAAAATAGATTGATTTGTTGCATTCTCGAAAAACATTACTAGGTTGCTTTCAATGAGTTGAAAAGGAGCCTTCATATACCAATTTTGTTTCCCAGTACTGTTCAAAAAGAGATCTAAGGGGTGGTTGTAGTTGCTATAGTGTAGAAAACATTAAAAATGAATGTATATAGTCAACTATTTTTGGTGTCCTCGTTTTTGTTGCTATCTTGAGTTATTTATTTCATGCCAATGTAAAACAAGTGTTTTAGGATGGCATGTTCTGCTGGCCATATGTTTTTTACAACTAGTGCTTTGCCACATGATTTTGCAATGAAGTTTAAAATATAAAAATGTAAACGATTTTTGTTTTTTAAGGATAACACTCCATGATCCACTTGCAATGTTCTACTCTAGAGGATTCATGAAAAATCTTCTACATGGTTTTATTTATTGTGACATTATACAATCTAGCTTATGAATAAATTGGCCTAGTGAATAAATTTCATACAACTACCTACTCTAAAACTTCAATTTAACACTTTAAGATCAAAATACATAATTTTCCATGCAAAATACACAATCGTTTATATGATGTGAATATGGTCATATAAAATACTATACTGATGCAAATGTAATAGTTATTTTGTATTTGATGATTTACTTTTCCATGCCTCAGGTAATTTTCTATGCAACCCTCTTTATAAAAATGTAATCATTTATCAATTACTAAAATTCCCACTTTCATAAAGACTAATAAATACAAAGTTCCATAATACAAAATTTAAGTTAAAAATAATTTATTTAAAAGCATAAACTTTAGTTGTGATATTGGACATGTGTTGTTTTGATTATCCCCTACTCATTAATGAAATGAACATAACAATTATTTAAAAAAAAAGTTAACCTTATAAAAATATATTTACTCAAACAATTAAAAAAAACATTTACTTTCATTAGAAAGAAAAATAATACTAAAAACTACTTTCTACATAAATAACTAGATCATAACTCTTGTTTGAACTTCTAAATGTCAGCAGAACTGATGAATATTAAATTAATAATGGAATGATATATAAAAGTTAGAGATTTTATTCTAATTTTGTGAAAATTTCATTGGCATTTGCAATATTAGAAGCACCGTGGAGTGGAATAGTAGCAGAGACAATGACAACCTCCATGATTTCATTTCAGATCCAACTGCCATGTTGGAAGGGTAGCTGCCACGTCAGTAGCTCCAAGCTCCACAGTCAGCTTTCCATATTACTGCTGAGGATGGCCACATCATACTCACACAAATAAGTGACATTCACTTGCACTGTCGTCTCCTCCCAACAAAATGCTTATAACATCTCTGCCCCAGTGCCACCTACATTTTGGAACAATAATAACATGTTAACTAGTGGGTATCTTAACCTATGTGAAGAATCTGTGCCTCCAAATGAAAGGTTTGTTATAGTCACACATGGGAGAATAACCAATAAATTTGGGCTGGAAGGCACTCCAGAGAGCATTGCAAAGTGTATAAGACTTGTATTTGAATTGAGAGTGATGAATGGATATATGAGGTTAGTAGACTCATTTGGAAATTGTAGACAAATAGATAGGAACTTGCCCATAAATACAAATTATGTTAGAGTGGTCAAGATACTGAGAGGGGGGGTGAATTAGTATCTAGAAATCTTTTTACACTTAGAAAAGAATATTGCAGATTTGTATTCCACTTAATTATATTTAACTGAATTGATCAAATGCACAAAATCATTAAAAACTAAATCAAAATGATAATGTGTAAGTGTGAAAACTAAAATATTCAATAATAGATTGAAAGCATACCACAAAAAATAAAGACATGGAGATTTGTCCTAAGTGGAAAGCCCCAAGCATAAAACCACTCAAAAAAGTGCCTCGCTGGCTTAAAATCTCACTGATTACTGTGCCTCACTGGCTTACAATCTCATTGAATACTGTGCCTCACTGGCTTACAAGTTGCCTCACTGGCATACTTAAAGAATTACAATTGTTTAAATAATTTTCATACAGAGGGATACTTTGTTTCACTTGAAATCATATACTATCAACAATGTATGAGTAGGATACACAGATGCACACACATCATTCACACTATACCATTTATATATATACAACAATTTACATTCCATCTAAAACATTCGGTGCTTCTGCAAACAGTTTCATAACTGGAAACTGAAAACCAATTGACAATTTACAACTGCATCTTTTCTCTTTTTCTTTTTAACAAAAGATTAATCAACATCTTGTTATCTGACGGCTAAAGAGAACTAAAAATAAACTGTTTGAAATAGATAACTATTAACTCTTGATAGGGTTACAAAAATAAACTTCCAGTTGCTCAAGTGAAACTCTAGGGTTACAAATCCAAAACTCCTTCATAATGCCACACAAAACATTTCACCTGAATATTAATTCTGGGACAGTTATAACTGAAAAAATATTGCAAACCCATGATAAAACTTTGAGAATCCTTTTCAAAACTCAGTCGAATAAAAACTGCCTTGAAACCCCCTTTATTTTTAAAGGAATAAATAAATAGTTTCTGCATATGGGTTAATCCCTAACCCACATTACCAAAAAGAGTAGAATATAAATGCTTCTCAAACCTAGCAGCAGACTTAAACATGAAACCCCAAAAGATACACAAAAATGCTCTGTTTCAAAACCCATCAAACCTGAAACAAAAAGTAAGAGATTTCAAACCCAACAATCAATTGTGTCTCTATTTCACAATCAACTTTATGTATGATAAGCCATTTAAAGAGAATGAGAGATAGAAAGGATATCACCTGGTAAGTTGATGCTAAAGAATAAAGTAAAAAATCGTTACCAAAAACAAGGTAATACAGTCAACTTTGTCACATCTCTCAGATTTTCAATCTTACGGAGATACATGTTGTTCTTTCCACAATTTTTCATGATAACATCTAAAATAGTCAAACCCTAGCTCGAGAGGAGCTCAAAACTAGACTTTTTTTTTTTGCATAATGAAGACATAAACCAAACTATTACCAATATCATCATAAACCTGTGCCTTTGGTGAGCCCTAGAATGGGCCGGTAAAAATGAATGCCTACTTACCTGCTTTAAGTCATTCAAACTTGTTTAGCAGGTTACTATCTTAAGATAAGAAAATATTGTGCCTTTTAGAAATATTTCAAACTCTAAACCAATTTTGCACAAGACCTTTCTCAAAATCCATTCATATGAAAAAAAACATAAAGTGAAGACCTTGTAACTTAATTTGAAGAACAATGATAACTCGAATCAAATAACTAGGTCCTTAAACAAATAATAATATACTAGAGATGTGTCCAACAAATAGACATATGTCACGAGTGTATGAATATCGAGTATGAGATAAATGCCTTTGCCACCATTAATCATGCTAGGAGAGCATGTCAAACATACAAAATAAATATTGAATTTAACCATGGATCATTATAGAGCACATGAAGATCCACAACTGATGATGTATTGACCATACCATTAGCAGACTGTAGATGCCAAACTATGCCAAACTGCCCACATGAAATATATCAAACAGTGTAACAGACATCAAGCAAATGTCATCATATTTTCCAGGAATATGCAAAACAAATTATGTGTATGCCAACATCAAACATGAGCATGAATATAGCAGGATAACATGAAGTGTGAACCAATATAAGCAGTATGAACCAATAAATATAAGCAGATCATCAAAAGTATCACAATATCACAGAATGGCAAGCAGCGTGCAAGTAGTGTTTGAACATCAGGGACAACAACTAAGGAGAGAAAGTAAGCCAACAATACTCCCCCTTTGTCCATGATGGGAAAACACAACAACACCATCTTTTCTCCCCCTTTTTGTCATCAGGGCAAAGGGAGGACATAATTGTGAATGGCTGCAATAAACAGAAAAATAGAAATGAAGAACATATCAATCATTCCAAGATAGTCTTCGCACCAAGAAGTATCCAGTATAACTGAAACAAGAAAAAGGATATCAGCACCATAAAGAAATAATAGTAAGATGAGAAGTAGAAATAGACGACAACTGAGGAGACTGTCAATTAGAGATCAAGATGAATTTGAAAACTATCAGGGCACAAAAATATGCAAGAATCTCCCCCTGAGTCCAAGATCTAAGAAACATTAATGCAGAGAAGAAAAAGAGAGAACCCCAAGCTTATCCCTGAGACCCTCAAAAACTGCTTTGGGAAGTGGCTTAGTAAATATATCAGCCACTTGATCAGCTAAAGAAACATAGTCCAATATAACATCATTTAGGAGAACTTTATCATGAAGAAAATGATATTTGATATCAATATGCTTGGTACAAGAATGCATCATAGGATATTTAGAGATATTGATTGCACTGACATTGTCACATAGAATGCTAATAGGCTTCCAAACAGTAACCTTGTAATCATTCAAAGTCTGAACCATCCAGAGGATCTGAGTGCAACAAGAGGTGGCTGCAATATATTCAGCCTCAGCAGTAGATAAAGAAACATAATCTTTCTTGTTGCTATGCCAAGAAACTAGCCTTCCACCACCTGAAGTGCTTTTTCTATCATCAAGATTGCCAATCCAATCAGCATCTGTGTATGCCGTCAGTGTGAAATCTGAATGTCTAGGATACCACAGTCCATAATCCAATGTTCCTTGAACATATTTAAGTATCCTTTTTATAGCATTTAGATGAGCTTGCTTAGGAGCAGATTGAAATTGGGCTACTAAACAGACCGCATGCATTATGTCAGGTCTAGTGGCAGTCCCATACAACAAGCTGCCTATCATAGACTGATAAAAAGTATGATCAATATTAGATTTGTCAACCTCAGCACTTAGTTTGCAACCAGTTTCCATAGGTGTACTAATAGGATTACATTCATCCATCTGAAACCATTTCAACATTTCTTTTGCATATTTTGTTTGAGAAAGAAATATACCTTCTTGGAGTTGAGAAACCTGTAGACTAAGAAAGAATGAAAGTTCACCCAACATTAACATTTCAAATTTTGCTGTCATAACCTATGGAAAATATAGGCTGAGTTCATCATCATCACTACCAAAAATAATGTCATCCACATTGACAACCACTATTAAGATGGAATCATTTTTAGTCATAAAGTACAAGTTACTATCAGCACCACCTCTAGTGAACCCTTATGACTGTAAATGTTTGTCTAATTTAGCATACCAAGCCCTAGGAGCTTGTTTAAGCCCACAAAGAGCCCTTTTTAACCTATAAACATGATGTGGTTTGTCCTTGTTAACAAAACCTTCCAGCTGATCCATATAAACCTCCTCTTCTAAGTCTCCATTTAGAAAAGTTGTTTTTACATCCATTTGATAGACCTTGAATTTTTTATAAATAGAATATGCAAGAAACAGTCTAATTGCTTCTAGGCTAGCTACAGGAGCAAAAGTTTCATCAAAATCAATACCTTCTATTTGAGAATAACCCTTACAAACCAGTCTAGCTTTGTTTCGAACAACAACTCCATTTTCATCAAGTTTGTTTTTGAAAACCCATTTAGCCCCAATAATATTTTTATCTTTTGGCCTTGGGACAAGTTCCCAAGTGTTATTTTTCTCTATCTGGGCTAACTCATCTAACATATCCTGAACCCACAAGTCATCTTGACTAGCTTCAGCATAGGTTTTAGGTTCTAATTGAGACACTAGACAAATATGAACCTGTTGATTTACTTGAGAAGTTTTTCTTCTAGTTTGTATGCCAGAGTCTAAGTCACCAATAACATGTTCATTTGGATGATTCTTTTGCAGAAATCTTCTAGAAGAAGTATAAAAGGAAGATTTAGAAGGAGTATTAGTTTTAGGACTTACTGATTGTCCTTGAGGCACTCCAAAATTTGATTCTTCTTCAGATTTCTCTGACTCTTCTTTTGTGCTTGGCTCTTCTTGAATGATTTCTTCAACTTCTTGAAACTGAGGTTGTTGTTCTTGCTACAAATTCTCAACCACTTTGACATTAGAGCTTTCAGCTATTCTTCTTAATCTCTTATTATAACATTTGTAGGCCTTGCTATAAGTAGAGTAACCTAGAAAGATCCCTTCATCACATCGTGATTCAAAACTTCCTAGATGATCTTCTCTTCTTATATAACATTTCCTACCAAAGATTTTAAAATAAGACACATTAGCTGTGTTACCATACCAAAGTTCATATGATGTATACCTAGTTTTGACTCTTATTTGTGCCCTGTTTAAGGTGTAAATTGTTGTATAAACTACTTCTTTCCAAAAAGAATTTGATAGTCCAGCATCTTAAAGCATAGTTCTAGCCATCTCTTTTACTATCCTATTCTTTCTTTCAGCCACCCCATTTTGTTGAGGTGTTCTAGGAGCTGAAAACTATCCTTTTATGCCATGTTTTTCACAATATTCAAGAAAAGCAGTAGAAGTATATTCTCCCCCATTATCAGACCTTAAACATTTCAGTTTTAAATTTGTTTCTCTTTCTACCATGCTTTTAAAGATCTTAAATTTCTCTAAAGCCTCAGACTTATGCTTTAAAAAAGTGACCCAAGTCATTCTTGTGTAATCATCTATGAATAACATAAAATATCTTTTACCATTTAAAGATTTTGTTCTGGTTGGACCACATAAGTCAGTGTGAACCCACTAAAGAGGTTCTGCAGAAAACTATTCTTTAGATTTATGAACATTTCTTGTTTGTTTACCTTGCTGACACTCTTTACAAATTAGATTTTCAGGCTTAGAAATAGCAGGCATATGTCTAACATTTTTGTTGTGACTGATTTTAACTAAGTTATCAAAATTTATATGCCCCAACCTCCTATGCTAGAGTTTACTTTCTTCAATTTGACTCATAAAGCACAAATTGTTTTTGCATTCATTAGCAGATCCATACAGATTATAAATGTTACATTTTGTTCTCAAACCTGAAGCAATGACCTATTTTAAATGTTTGAGAACCTTGCAACCTTGTGATGTGAAAACTACATCAAATCCACTGTCACAAATCTGACTTACACTCAACAGATTATGAGTTAGTCCTTCAACAAAATAAACATTTTCTAGAGGTGTGTTATCTTCTAAAAGAATTGTACCTTTTCCTGTGATCTGTAACCAATAATCATCACCAAACTTAATTGACCCACTTGAACAATTTTCAAATGAAGTAAATTTACTTCTATCCCCAATCATATGATGAGAACATCCACTATCTATAACCCAGATTTCATTTTTCTTTGCTTGAAATGCAACTTCAACAATCATAGCCTTGTTGTTTTTGGGTACCCATTTTATTTTGGGTTGCTTAGTAAGAGAAATAATTTTTGATTTACAAAACTTGGCAATATGTCCAAGTTCTTTGCATTTGAAGCATCTTATTTTGTTTAGAAAATTAAAAGTCCTACCATTCAGAAAATGGGGTTACTGCTTTCTAAATGTAAACTTACATTCAATTGCTCTATGCCCATATTGATAATAGTAAAAACAATAACCAGAGAATCTAAAAGGCATTTTACCTTTAAACTTATTATCATTAGAGCATTAACCTTTTGAGAAGCCTAGACTAGTCATGTCATTATACTCTTTTTGTTTTCCTAGCATATTGACAAGTTTATCACTGTTGTTACACATTTCAAGTTCTCTTCTTAGTTTAACTATTTCAGCCTCCTTGGAACAACATTCTTTATACTTGGATTTTAAATATTCTTGAGTATCTGAAAGAATTTTTCTATTTTCTTCAAGACTTAATTTTAAATCAGAAATTTGTTTTTCTTGATCAGATATTAACTTGCTTTGCACTCCATTTTCCTTTTTAAACCTTCTAATTTTAGCAAAGGCGCATTTTAATTCTCCTTCTAAGTCAACTTCATTTTCAGCCATTTCTGCTTGTTCTTCTTTTGGAACAGCAACAATTGCTGCCATGAAGAGTGTTTCATCTATCTCATCAAAGGATTCCTTTGACGCACTATCAGTTATTCCAGCAACTAGACTTCTTTTCTTGAAAGTATTTTTCTTATTAAAGTTGAAAGGTTTTTTCTTATATTGTTTTCTATTATCTTCTTGTTCACTGTCAAGTTCTAGATTAGGACACTTTGCTGCATAATGTCCTATTTTTCCACAGTTGAAGCATTTAAAAGGCAATTTTCCTTTATATCTACCTAAGCCTCTTCTGAGTTTACTAACAAAAACAGATTCATCTTCACTGATATTTTCAGTTTCATGACTGGTTTCAATTTCCTTTTACATAGTTTTAAAAGTTGCTTCCTTAACTTCTTTACTGGGGTTTTCATTTTCCATTCTCATTTCATATGCAGCAAAGACGCCAAGAATAGTATCGATAGTAATTGTCTTTAGGTCTTTGTCTTCAACCATAGAGGTTTTGGAGTCATATTTGGGAGTTAGGGCCCGTAAGACCTTCTTAACTATAGTTATCTCTGCTAATGTCTCCCCTAGACCTCTAATACTATTAACAGTTTCCTGAACTCTTTGAAGATTTTCAACTATCTTTTCATCATCTTTCATTCTCATTCTTTCAAACCTTTCTCTAAGAGCTTGTAACTTAGCTCCTTTAATACTTTCATCTCCTTCATAAATATTTGAAAGTTTATCCCAAATACTTTTAGATGTATCACATTCCATAACTTTATTTAAGACTTCATTAGTTAAACCACAAAAAATAGCACTAGCAGCTTTTGAGTCACAATCAAGAGCCTTTTTTTATCAGCATTAGATGGTTTGCCTATAACAGTACAACTAGTTTCAATGGCTTCCCATACATCATATCCTAAAGCTTTGATATGACGAGTCATTCTATATTTCTAGAAAGTATAATCTGTACCATCAAATAATGGTGCTTTGGATGACGAAAGACCATCTTGAAAAGACATGGTTACCACTCAACTAGGAATCCCCTTAGGCTGATTAGACCTTATAGACAAAGGGTCTGGCTCTGATACCACTTGTTAGAGTGGTAAAGATATTGAGAGGGGGGGGTGAATTAGTATCTAGAAATCTTTTTACACTTAGAAAAGAATATTGCAGATTTATATTCCACTTAATTATATTCAACTGAATTGATCAAATGCACAGAATCATTAAAAACTAAATCAGAATGATAATGTGTAAGTGTGAAAACTGAAATATTCAATAATAGATTGAAAGCATACCACAGAAAATAAAGACACATAGATTTGTTCTGAGTGGAAAGCCCCGGGCACAAAACCACTTGAAAAAGTGCCTCACTAGCTTACAAGTTGCCTCACTAGCATACTTAAAGAATTACAATTGTTTGAATAATTTTCATATAGAGGGATACTCTGTTTCACTTGAAATCATATACTGTCAACAATGTATGAGCAGGATACACAGATGCACACACATCATTCACACTATACCATATATATATATATATACAATAGTTTACATTTCGTCCAAAACATTTAGTGTTTTTGCAAATAGTTTCATAACTAGAAACTGAAAACCAATCGACAATTTACAACTGCATCTTTTCTCTTTTATTTAACAAAAGAATAATCAACATCTTGTTATCATGACGGCTAAAGAGAACTAAAAATAAACTGTTCGAAATAGATAACTGTTAACTCTTGATAGGGTTACAAAAATAAACTGCCAGTTGCTTGAGTGAAACTCTAGGGTTACAAATCCACAACTCCATAATGCCACACAAAACATTTCACCTGAATATTAATTTTGGGACAATTATAACTGAAAAAATATTGCAAACCCATGTTAAAACTTTGAGAATCCTTTTCAAAACTCAGTCGAATAAAAGCTGCCTTGAACCATGGATCATTACGAAGCACATGAAGATCCACAACTGATGATGTATTGACCATACCATTAGCAAACTGTAGATGCCAAACTGTGCCAAATTGCCCACATGAAATATATCAAACAGTATAACAGACATCAAGCAAATGTCATCATATTTGCCAGGAATATGCAAAGCACATTATTTGTATGCCAACATCAGACATGAGCATGAATATAGTAGAATAACACGAAGTGTGAACCAATATAAGTAGTGTGAACCAATAAATATAAGTAGATCATCAAAAGTATCATAGAAGGGCAAGCAACGTGCAAGTAGGGTTTGAACATCAGGGACAACAACTAAGGAGAGGAAGTAAGCCAACAACTTACACACTCATGCTTACTCCTGCTTCTCATCAGACTCAAAATACTCATGCTGATGCACAAAGGGTAAGATTACTACAACCAAAGACACATTTTTTAACTGTAACTTTAATTTTGTAGCTCTAACTTAATTATATAATTGATTGCAGGCAACCAGCTCTACTAGTGGGATCAAGCATCAATAGAGGCCAGTAATCTTCATGGTTAATATAAATATTTTCTATGGCTGTTTAGGACTGTTTATAAGTTTATGTGATTGATTTATTATTCAGTTATTAATGTAAATTTAGCTTCCAGATTAGTTAGATTCAAATCTAAAACTTTTTATAGGTAAACAGGTTACTCTATAATTGAACAATTATTTTTAATTTATATTCAGTTGAATGGTTAAATATAAAATTTTGCCAATGTAATTCATGTACATACTTTTTTAATTATTTAGCTATTCATAAAGTGTTATATAATTCATATACATATATTTTTATATATTTAAATTATTATATACATATATGGTTAAAAATATTTACCTATTTAACAAAAAATAATATTAGAGTTGGAACAAATTTTTTTATTAATTTGTTGGTTATGTTTATGGCATACTTGTAAGAGAGATGTAAGTTTATTTGTTTGCCATCCTTCATCTATCTATTCTCTAATTAATGTGCTATATATATCTTAAAGATAATAAAGTGAAAGGTACATTATGGAATTTGAAATGGTTGAGATGGTTGAACTCTCATGTGTGACTCTTTATTTTCTAATGGTTTGAATTCCAAATATTTATTATACTTATACTTTGTTTTGTCATGGAGTAGCTTTTACAAGTTGTGTAGAATTATAACATATGTGAACTAAAGGTTTATGTGATACATTCTAAGATGCTACAAGAATGTATCACATGGTTCTATCTAAATTTCTAGAATGTGTGCATGGTGCATAGTATAACACATATGTGCAAATGTGGTGTAAAACTCAGACAAAATTATCTTTGAAGTTTGCTGTTGTTTTATTGGAAGCATGGGAATCAAAAGATGTAGTGAGGTTGGTATCCATGGCTTT
Organism: Cunninghamia lanceolata; assembly: GCA_027924645.1. NCBI lineage: Eukaryota > Viridiplantae > Streptophyta > Pinopsida > Cupressales > Cupressaceae > Cunninghamia > Cunninghamia lanceolata. Next base: position 1,275,791 of record BSBN01001266.1, on the reverse strand, counting down.
GATCAAGCTTTGTTGGCATGTGGGCCTCAATATGGTTTTGATATTGTTGTACTTGCTTGGGGTTTGCACATGGCTATAATGACTTCCAGCAAAAGCACCAGGTGAAGTGGGGTGTTCATCCTTCTGCTAGGATTAACTAGGCCTTCATCGTAGACTATGACACTCTAGACAATGATGGTGATGGCTAAGAAGATGCTAGTTTATAGGGATAAATGTTGGTATGCTATGGTTTCCAATCGATAATACAGGTTATATGATGTGAATATGGTCATATAAAATACTATATTGGTTCAAACGTAATAGTTATTTTGCTTTTGAGGATTTTGTTTTCCATGTCTGACAATTTTGTATATAGGCCCTTCATTAATAGAGCAAACCTCTTTGTATATTTTTCTAAAAATTAATATAAATGTATGGTCCCCCAAGGCCAAGTTCATTTAGCAAAAGAAAATAATGAATTCATTTATCAATTGCTATCATACCCACTTTCATAAAGACTAATAAATACAAAGTGTAAGTTAAAAATAATTATTGCTAGAGGGCACATAAAAATTAAATTTAAAATAATAACCGACATAGTTTTATTAAATGAATGCACATAAGAATAAAGATGACATAAACTAAATGATGTACATAAATACAACTAATACTCAAACATATATCACAAAAATATCAAATCAAATAAACAAGATCAAAAGAAGCGAGAAGTTATTTGAACCTTTAGTGTAAGGAGTTATTAATTTTCTTTTCTTTTCTGCAAAATGAAATTTAATTTTTTGGTTTCTATTCTCTCTTGTTTTATAAAAAATATTTGTAACTATATTTTATTTTATTGTTGTTGTACAATAATATTTTATAAGTATATTTTATTAAGGTTTTATCAAATCAATTTAAAAAGGAGTAAAGTATACATGTTTTATTTACTGTAAATTAAATATTAGTTTTATTTACTGTAGAATTATTTTAAAGAAAATACTCATAAATTAATATGTTATTTTATTTACTATTTAATGATATTTTATAACTAGATATTTTATTAGGGTTTTATCAAATTTAAAAAGGGCAAAGTATACTTGACAATCAAGAAGTTATTAGAATTCCTTTGTCTGTTTTAGGTGAACTTATGTCTAGTTTGGAGTGAGGGTCGTGCCCCACTCCTTTGACTATTATGAATCTCTCTGATATGAACTTGAAGTTAGATATTGGCGGGCATGGCCCTATTTTTGATGGGTCCATGGTCCCTAACCAAGGTGTATATATATATAAAGAAGTTGAAGTTAGATATAGGCGGGCATGACCCTATTTTTTATGGGTCCATGGTCCCTAAATAGGGTATATATATCCAAAAAAAAAGTTATTGGAATGGTAAGTGCATTATGTTTTTTAGATTTTACCATACTTATAAGTTGTTTAGATATATTTTGAAAATAAAGAAAATTAATATGTTCTTTTATTTACTATAGAATAATATTTTAATCAAAATAATTCAAATTAACATGTTATTTTATTTACTGTAGAGTAATATTTTTTTTGCTCGATAACACGCTAGAGGCACACTTGTATTGATATAATATATAAACTTTACAAGATAATTATAGTTTGGCTAAGGGATTTGTGCCTGATTTCAAACAATTATCAACCAACCCTACAATACAAAAAGATGCTCCAAAAAACTAGACAACTTGGGGTAATTGGATTGATAAACAACATCAAAAAGGGACCCAAAGAGCTCCTATCAACTATCTACATAGAAGTCTCCTGCCTCGACCATAGCAGCAAAGCCTTCGAGCTAGGCTGAAGACTCTGTTGGAACCATAACAATTGCATGCTGGATGAAGTCCCTACCACACAACACCCAAATTTTGTGGTGCCAAATCCACTGCCCAGCCAGGTCAAGAAGAAATGACAAGCGTTCCACATCCACCTCAGGATCCAGAAGTTTAGGGATCCAAAATTGAATCCTTAAAAGTCTCCCTAAGACAAGCTAGGGCATCTACTTTCGTGGTGCCTAGGTCCAGGAGAGAAGCTAAAAATTAGGAAGAGATGTCGGTGTTTACCCTATACTTATCCTCAGAAACTAAGAAGGCTTTGCCCAAAACCATTTTAACAGCTTCTAGGAAGTACTTATGCTTGAATTTGCATATAGCTTTCAGACTAAGATCCGTTATCCTAACAAGGAAGGCAACTTGCCTACGGGCACTCTTAAGGCATATCGAAGTCTCCATTGCAACCAAACTAACCCAATTTGGTGAGAGCATGGTGTAGTCTCGATTGAATTAAATAGACCTGTTGAAAGACTAACACTTAATGCTAGAGCGTATGAATTAATTGGAAATCTAAGACTTTGGCCTTCGCACCCACTCGCACAAGTGCAAATCCTCCTGCAATCCAAAACTAGGATGAAAAGACGTTAATCGAAGGGAGAGTGTAGCCTGCCAATGATGAATGACAAGCTACCAACAAACTGCCAGCCTACTTGCACAAGGGAGCAATAAACATTTTGCACTAACAAAGTGGAGCACCGAACCCTTACATCACCCTACCACCTGGCAGCTGAGGATGCTTAAGGCCTTGGAGGAATAAATCTATTATATCTTCTTGACCAAAAATTTTAAATTCAAACCCGTCCACTCCACTGTTCGCCAAGACATCTACTTTTGAATTGGCCTCTTGATAAATATGGTTCAATGTAAACATATCAAAAAAATTTAATTAGTCTAGAGCCTACTCCAATAAGGCTCTAAATTTCTAGTTCACAACTTGACCCAACCTTAAGGCATTGATTACCAAGGAAGAGTCCTCTTCTACTACCAACTTACTCACTGCCAGCTCCTTGCAAAAAAGAAGACCATGAATTAAATCCTAAAATTATGTGATATTGTTTGTATCCTCCTCTAAGGGCAAAGCCAATATCCCAACAAACTCCATGTTCCATCTTCTTATCACATATCCAGCTCCAGAAGGACCCAAATTGCCTCTAGAGGCACCATCGAAGTTAACTTTATACAGACCCCTTTTCAGGAAAGACCACTTTGCTGACCTTCTGGCTAACACTAAAGATTTCTCCCCAACACCAACATGCAATGGGACCTTCAAACCATGCCACCAAAAACTCATTTGACCATCCCACTCAGAGAAGATACCTACCTGACCCAAGCATCTACTTGACTAGCTATTAACCACCTCAACTATGGCAACTTCAACTTTTTTTTTGAAGGAGACTAAAGGCATCTCCTTGTCTTCAAAGATTCTCTTATTGCATTCTTTCCAAATTTCCCAAACAAGCAGTGAAGGACTGGTGATCCAAAGGCTACTTAACAGATCATCCCTTGGTCTAGAAGGCCAAGAGTGGAAGAGACTCAAAATATCATTAGGTAAGGTAGTTATCCACCCCATCTTAGCACAGAGCCATCACCAACACTTCTGGGAATAGGGGCATCCTAAATGAAGGTGGTCAATAGATTCCTCTACCTCCCTACATGGACACACCAAGTGGGTCCCTTAAATCCCATTCTCTAAAATTTCTCAGCTGTCAAAATTCTTTTTTGAAGAGATGCCCATACAAAGATGCCAACTCTTGGGACACAATGCTTATTCCAACATAAAGAAATGGGTAGGTTTGAAGGCACCACATTGTCAATGCTAGGTACCACTTTATACCCATCTTTAGTAGAAAAAGAACCACTAGTAGAACCTGTCCAAAGAGTCTGTCAACCCCTCTTCTAAAAAACACTTTCCTTTGATCCACCACTCTCTTTAGAAGGTTAGCTTCATCAACAAGAATGGGAAGGTTGGAGAAATCTCTCCATTTCCATCCAATGGATGGGTCATCCTGAGAGAAGATAACATAATCCTTTACCCTAGCCCCCTAATGAATTTTAAGATGAGCCTTTGCATGATCCACTAAAATCTCATTGTCTAAACTGGGGAAACCCCCCAAGAATCTTCCTAGAACAAGGTAATGCCTCCATCTTGCACATCCCAAGTAACCAAATCTGTAATGATTGATCTACAATTCAAAATGAAGTTCCAGACTCTAGATCCTTTGGGAGGGTGAACAATCTTCACAACTTCTAGAGCTCCATCAATATTAAGATATTTCACTTGCAAGATTCTTGCCCATTTCAACTTTGGATTCTGGACCATCTTCCACACTAATTTTGCCCCCAGTGCCTTTTTTTGATGCAAGAAATTTCTTAGACTTGAGCCACCTTTGTCTTTAGGTCTGTACACCTTATCCTAGACAATTAGAGCCAATTTATCTTGTTGGCAAGAGACACTATATGGATTCATGGTTGTTGTCATTGATGGCAACAAAGGTCATCCCACATATCCGCAAGTCATGATGTGTCTCTACCGGAAGTCAGAATAAAGATTGTTGTGGTCCGGTGAACAAGAACAGAGCATGTGGCAAGGTCCGACAGATTGGTCCGGATCTCTCAGAGGAAGTGTCTTGGTGCAGTGCGGATTTGGGGAAGTCAAGAGGACTACCTTGAGTGGTATATTCCAAGGATTTAGCCTCCGGTGATGGAAAAGGAAAAAGATATGAATAGTTGAGTACCGGATTCCTGAGAGATAGTGAAAACAGAGGAAGAACTGACTGACAGAGTATCAGACTACTTTCTAGATGTGTTACTGTTGATGATAAAGGTTGTGAAGGCATGAATCATGTTTGGCCGACATGATTAATGATATCTACAAGTATATGCTTGATCCGCATTGCTTGGTGAGCAAGGATTCAGCCGACAGAACAGAGTTTGTAAGAAACTAGACTGTTCCGGATGCCGACTAGAAAGGTGATGAAATTACTTGTGCGGATATATATAGAGGATGGATTTAGTTGTGAAGGGTGTGACTATGTCAAGATATATGCGAAGAAGTGCAGAACAGAGCAGAAGTACCAAGACAGATCCGGTATGTGAAAGGATAGCAGAATAAAGAACAGAGAAAAGATGAAGTGCAGCAGATCAGTGTACTGAGCCTAACCGGAACTGAACTCCAGCATATGCAGATGCCTCCAATCAGTTCAAGACTGTGATTCTTATCACTTTGTAGACAGTGTGTCTTCTTGTAGGCAGTGGGCCTCTTGTGAGCAGTGTGCTCGGGCAGTGAGCCCTAATTGGCAAGTGCCATTTTGTAATTTCCTATTCTTCTAACAGAGAATAATTTTGGGTTAATCACCCCGTGGTTTTCTCCCTTAACAAGGTTTCCACGTCAAAAATACTGTGTCATGTGTTTCTTATTTCATGGTAATGTTTTTGTGTTTGATTCAATGCTGCATCAATTAATAAGAAAGTTCAATAAGGGAAATAATTAGGATAACTGATTCACCCCCCCCCCCCTCTCAGTTATCAACAATTGGTATCAGAGCTAAGTTCCTCCTAATAGAGCCTAACAGCTTGAGGAAGATCTGGGAGTTCAAATGGATGCATATGGTTTAAGAGAGCAACTCAAGACTGCCCTTGAGGATCTTGAACAGTCAAATTCTGAAGTCAATGAATTAAAGGAAAGACTCAAACAGGCTGATGAATTCATGAGAGAATTAAAAGACAAATTAAGTCTCTCTATGAAAAAGAGAAAGGAGCTGCTCCAACAGTTGGCAAGACAAAGTGAAGAAAGCAATACAAATGAAGAATTGACTGAGCAAACCAAGTTATGTGAAAAGTTATCAAAAGAAGTCATTATGTTAAGACATGAAATGGAATCAGGAACTATAAAGTTTACTCAAGAGATTGAAGAAAAAAGAAAGGCTGAAGACAATCTAAAACAATCTCTTAAAGAAAAATCAGAAGAATGCCACCAGATGGACAGGATTATCAGACATCTTGAATCTAATCTTGAAGATGCCAAAGATAATGAAGAAAAACTTGAGGATCAAATTGCCTCTATCAAAAGAGACCTTCAAACAGCAAATGAATATAAAGAGAAATTCAAGATAAGCTCTGCTCAACTTGAAGTTCTTCTTGGAAGTCAAAAAGGGACAGATGACAAGTATGGTTTGGGATATGAGAAAGGAGAAAGCTCCGAATCCGGTCAAAAGAATTTTGCATCAGAAAATCCAAGAAATAGGCCTAGAAGACCTCCGGTAAGACAGCCCAATGCTCAAAGATATTCATCTTTCAATGGATACTGCCACAGCTGCAACCACTTTGGTCACAAAGCTAATCAGTGCAGAAAGAGAATGAATCAGATTAATTCATCATTCTCCGGACAGTGCTTCAACTGCAAAAGGTATGGACACAAATCCCATGAATGCAGAAATATGCAAGTAAACAAATCATTCAAAGGTAGATGATTTACATGCAATAGAGTAGGTCATATGGCTAATCAATGTAGATCAAGAGGATATCAGTCAATTATGTAAAGAAATGTTATTTGCCAAATCTGTAATAGGTCCGGTCATAATGCTAAAGTCTGCAGAAGCAAGAATCAGGACAAAAGAGGTCCGGTGTATAATCAGAATCAAGACAAGGGTAAACAAAAGATGAATGCAGATGAAGTTAGGAATCAGATGAGCAAGATTTGGGTGAAGAAAAGTTCAGAGAATGTAGAGGTTGGATCCGCACCAGACTCTGGTGCTGATATTTCTTCCAGAAATTAAAAAGTTAGCTCTGGCTCAGGGGGAGACTCAAAGAAAATCCTGTTCCCCCAGCCAATCAAGTGGTGCCTGCTGTGGCACAAGATGCGGAGTAAAAGGTTTAAAGATATAAGTCTTGAGATGATCCAAATAAGATTTCAGAGGTCCGCATGGAGTTATGAAGAAGCTGTGATCGATCAAGTAAGACCTGTTCCAGGAGATGCTTCGGTATGACAGAGGATTACAAAAAGGTCCGGAGAGATCCGAAAGTGCACTATCTTATTCTGCGGATTGGACAGAGTGTTTGGGATGTTCTTGTAATGTGTCACCTTGATTTATTCATGATTGAAAGATCCGGATGATGTTCACAGATCAGGACTGATCCGGGATACTCCAAGCTATCCGGACAAGGCAAACCGGAATAATATAGGTGAAGCATTTATTGCAAACAGATATTAGGGTTTGCAGAGCAATATAAGGGATTTCTCAAAAATCATTTGCTCATTCTGCACTCAAGAAGAAGCGAAAAGTGGAGCTCTGCAACAAAATTCATCAAGCACACCAAAGATCTCCTGCCAAAGTCATTGCATAAAGAAATCAATCCCACCACTCCGTGCAAACCGAAGGCGCATAAGGTATTCTCCGTTTTTCATTATCTCACTGCAAATCTTTGAAGAATGGCTACTCCAAATATAGTTAAGATCTCTGATAGACCTCACCCCACATTCAAGAAACATCCTTACAAATCATTGGAGGTAGATCCACTAGGAGCCTTCTCTAGTGTTCCTCATGGTGTATTGCATACGGAAGATATTAGGGTTTACATCCATGCGAATCTTGAAGACTTTGGAGAATCAAAGCTGATGGATATCTATCACAAACAATTGATAGATGACTCCTTTGAGATCAAACCTCAGTACAAAGCCATCTAGGACAAACACTTTGCACAGTGCATTCATTTCCCCTGTTTTGAAGAAGATGAATGGGTCCGGTATGTACTAAGTAGAGTACATGACAACTTCCTATGGTTGAACCAGCCCTTCAAGATCACCAAAGATGCAATTAGGGCTGTAACCGGTCTGCATTCATCCGGTGGATTACCTGTTCTCAAGTCTGTCAAAAATCAGACAGTTAGTGATGCAACCGGATCCAAGTTTGACAAGAGAGCTATGATAGTTGATGACATCACTGAACCGGATGTCAAATTTGCAGCTATAATAATTGGTTACAAAATCTATCATTCCAGTAGGGAAAATTCAGTACCGGGAACTGCAATCTACACAGCTTATCAAATGTTAAAGGAGAATGCAGACTATGACTTGTGTGAGCTTCTTGTGAACCAACTCTTTGAAAATCTGCAGAAGATCAAGAAGGACAAGAAAAACTCCTTCAAGTATGGCAATCTGATCCTTTGTCTCTTCTTTTACTACATGAATGAGCTTCCCGGATCCAGTGGATGGATATGGCAGAATGACAGACCGGTTGCCATCCAAATCAGAGACTATTTGCATGGACTTGGGGATGCTAAAGCAAGAAATACAGCTCTATGGGGATACTTCAAGAACTTCCAAAGCATGATGCATGCAAGAGAAAGAATACCCCAATCCCTTGTTGAAAAATACAAAGACACAGTATGCTTCATGGTAGAAACAGATCAGTGTCTAATGGAGGCAGTGGAGCCAAGGACTGTTTGGATCATGCCCATGGGGTATGAAGTGGATGAACAGATAGTAGAGCTGCATGTTCAACACATGCTAAGCCAGCCCAAAGATCCTAAGGCAGAAAGGTTTGGAACCTTTGAGGAACTGAGTGTAAAGATACATGTAGAACTCAGGGAACCGGAGATAAAGAGGAAGGTAAGAAAAGAAGTTGAGCATATTGCTCAAGGCCTAGGCATCTCAAAAGAGGCACTAGATGCCAGCCGGGAAAAGAGGAGAAAGGCTGAGGAAGAAGAGAAAAGTAAAGAAAGTGTTCTAGTTGAAACTCCCACCCGGACCAGATCATCAAAAAGATCTGCACCTCCCTCAACCAAAAGTTCAAAACCGGAAGTCCAGGCATCCGGTAAAAGATCCAAGACAAAAGCCACAAGGGCTTATGAAAGCCAAAAGGATGAAGAGGAAACAGAGTCAGATGAGGGAGTAAAAGAAATAAAGAAGCAGAAGAAGAAAGGATCCGGTAAACCCTCCACAGGCCAAGACAAGGATGAAATGACAGAGGTATCTGTTGAAAAGCCCACTCTGTCTCTAGAGAGTGTAATCAAGTCGGTCACGGTGGATGGAAACCTTCAACCAATGACTGAATTTTATGATGACTACAATGAGGCTGACCAAAAGATTCTGCAGGAAGCCACAGTCAAATATCTGAACATATACAATAAGGCTTTCATTGAGATCATATCTCTTATTCCTAAAAGCTTAGAAAAGGAATTAGAAATAAGAAAGAATAATGCTCATGTAAAAGATCTTGAGATCCAGGAGCAGATAGCTATTCAGCTATATCCTCAAATTGATCCCAAGACAATGAACATAATCTTCAAAGACTGCAAAGATGAGTTCAGAAGTAAAGCCAGGATGAATCAACTCATGCTTGGTAAGACTGACAAAGTGGCCCAAGAGACAGAAGAGATCCTCTGGAAGGCCTTCAAAAGGTTCAATCTTCCTGTTGTAGAGGACTTAGGTGCAGAAACAGCTACAGATTTGGAATCATCTGTTCCGGAAGAAGTGGGCCCTGAACAGACAAACATCTCTCCTCCGGTTTCCCCTACAGTCTCCGGATCCAAAGAAGAAGAGAAATTACAGGAGAAGGAAGCAGGGGTGAAAGATAAAGAGGTTGACAGTTCCAAGACTGCAGAAGAAAAGAAACATCCGTCTCCGGCAAGAGACACTGCACAAACTGTTCAACAATTTTTGAGCAAAGCCACTATAGAAATTGATGAACCGGACCTGCTGAAAGGACCATTAGATTTTGACTCTTTGTCACCGGTGCAAACAATGAAAATAGCCTCATTTGCAAATGAGAAAGTCAAAGAGAAGCTACTGAAATCTCACATGGAAGACTGTGAGCTTATGGAGGTAGCATCTGGAGTGCTAGAAAAGATCATGCCATCCTTTCAAAAGGATCCCACAGCCTCCTCTTCTGATAATCTCAAAACCTTAGTCAGCAGTGTTAGTACACATTTTGAATCTCTAGAAAAATCTGCTGAAGAAAAGGTCCGGAAGGAATTTTTGGATAAAAGATTTTCAGAAGTATTAGAATTAATCTCTAAAGATAGGAAGATTGTGAGTATTGGAATAAAGAGCTTAGAGAATGCTCTTAAGGATGGCGGTGACATTTACAAATTTTGTATATCCTGGTCAAAGGCAACAGCAGCAATTGATAAGAAAATAAAAGAGGAACAGGACAAGCTACAAAGCTTATCTCAAAGTTTTGATCCTCTCTCTTCCTCCATAATAAATCAAGAATGTCAGACTATTGCAGTCTTGAATGAAATAAAGAATCTTGAGAAGGAAAGGAAGAATATCACTAACCGGATGGGAGAACTTAGAAGGATTATAATCCCTAAGTTGGAAACTATGCATGAGGCCATCAGTGATGCTCAGACCACCGCCCAAACAAATGATCCGACAGATCTCAAGCGGGCAGAAGCTTTTGCATTTTTGTTGAGTGGTCACATTTCAATTTTGGATAGAATGAAGCAAAGTTGGGCTACAGAAATGATCCAATTGCAGACATCCTTTGCAGACATTCTTCAGTATATGTGAGTATGTAAATATGCGGCTATGTATAGAAAATTTTTGAAAATTTTGATGTGCGGACCCTACCCTTTGCCATTGATGTCAAAGGGGGAGTGAGGAGCAGTGAAAAATGAGGAATCCAATTAAGGGGGAGTTCCGAAAATTGTATATAAAGACAGAGCATCAGCAAAGGGGGAGCATAGTGTAAACACTTAGTCATTTTTCACTAAGTGTTGCCACCAATGCCAAAGGGGCAGATTGTTGGCAAGAGACACTATATGGATTCATGGTTGTTGTCATTGATGGCAACAAAGGTCATCCCACATATCCGCAAGTCATGATGTGTCTCTACCGGAAGTCAGAATAAAGATTGTTGTGGTCCGGTGAACAAGAACAGAGCATGTGGCAAGGTCCGACAGATTGGTCCGGATCTCTCAGAGGAAGTGTCTTGGTGTAGTGCGGATTTGGGGAAGTCAAGAGGACTACCTTGAGTGGTATATTCCAAGGATTTAGCCTCCGGTGATGGACAAGGAAAAAGATATGAATAGTTGAGTACCGGATTCCTGAGAGACAGTGAAAACAGAGGAAGAACTGACTGACAGAGTATCAGACTACTTTCCGGATGTGTTACTGTTGATGATAAAGGTTGTGAAGGCATGAATCATGTTTGGCTGACATGATTAATGATATCTACAAGTATATGCTTGATCCGCATTGCTTGGTGAGCAAGGATTCAGCCGACAGAATAGAGTTTGTAAGAAACTAGACTGTTCCGGATGCCGACTAGAAAGGTGATGAAATTACTTGTGCGGATATATATAGAGGATGGATTTAGTTGTGAAGGGTGTGACTATGTCAAGATATATGTGAAGAAGTGCAGAACAGAGCAGAAGTACCAAGACAGATCCGGTATGTGAAAGGATAGCAGAATAAAGAACAGAGAAAAGATGAAGTGCAGCAGATCAGTGTACTGAGCCTAACCGGAACTGAACTCCAGCATATGCAGATGCCTCCAATCAGTTCAAGACTGTGATTCTTATCACTTTGTAGACAGTGTGTCTTCTTGTAGGCAGTGGGCCTCTTGTGAGCAGTGTGCTCGGGCAGTGAGCCCTAATTGGCAAGTGCCATTTTGTAATTTCCTATTCTTCTAACAGAGAATAATTTTGGGTTAATCACCCCGTGGTTTTCTCCCTTAACAGGGTTTCCACGTCAAAAATATTGTGTCATGTGTTTCTTATTTCATGGTAATGTTTTTGTGTTTGATTCAATGCTGCATCAATTAATAAGAAAGTTCAATAAGGGAAATAATTAGGATAACTGATTCACCCTCCCTCTCAGTTATCAACATATCTTTCTCTGCTATCACTTTCCAGAAGAAACATCTCATTCTACACACCATATCCTTGTTGGCCCCCATTATGATAGCCAAGTAAGAAAGAAGATATATGGGGATAGAAGAAAGAACTGATTTCAACAAAAGCAATCTGCCCACCCAGGAAAGCCACCTTCCTTTCCAAGAATTCACTCTTTTTCCCAATTTGTCCTTTAAAGGATCCTATAATTTCATATTCCTAAGCCCCTTATCTAATGGCAACCCCAAGTAAGTACAAGGCAAAGAACCCTTCTTGAACTTTAAGACCTGCAAAATAGCTACTTCCTTCCTTAGAGGAGTAGACAAGAAAAATATTTCTGACTTGGAGTGATTAACTTCTTGACCAGAGGCTAGAGCATACAAATTTAGGATTTGAAGAAAGGCATTGGCCTCAACCTTCTTGGCTAGACCAAACAACATAGTATCATTTGCAAACTGCTAATGAGAGACCCAGATATTTCTAGCAACTGTAATGCCTATCAACTAATTCAAACTTTGAAGATTACTAATTGCCCTTCCCAGAGCTTCGGCCATTATTATGAACAAGAAAGGGAATATTGGATCCCCCTACCTTAGGCACCTCGAAACCTCAAAAAAGCCCTCTGGAGAGCCATTGACAAGAACCAAAAACCTGGGGCTAGCAATACATTCAAAGATCCAATTTACCCATTGCCCATTAAACCTGAAAGCCTCCAAAACCTTGCACAGAAACTATCAATCCACTTTATCATAGGCTTTCCTAATATCTAGTTTGATGAGCATGCCAGGTTCTTTATTATTTTTAAGAGTATGGATAACCTCCTAAGCAATAATTACCCCATCAAAAATGGATTTGCTCGTGACAAAACCTGTTTGTTCTTCTGAGATGATACTAGGAAGCAAAAGTTTCAACCGATTGGCAAGGACTTTAGTCATAATTTTATAAATAGTATTGCAAAAGGATATGGGTCTATAATCATCCAACTAAGAAACTTTTTCTTTTTTGGGAACAAGGACAATGAAAGTATTATTGATTTCCTTCAGTAAGAAACCCAAGTTCCTAGCCGCTTCTAGGGCATCTATTAGCTCTTGGCCTACAAACTGCCAGTAAACTTGGAAAAAACCCACAGGAAAACCATCTGGGCTTGGGGATTTATCTGGATGGAGCTACTTGAGAGCCTTTTCTACCTCCATCAGGGAGAACTTTGCATTTAGGCCCTTGTTGTTATCTTGGTTTAAAATTCTTGGAAGATGCTGTAAAAGTGTATTCTGATCTGCAAGACTTGAGCTTTCACTATTATTCAAAAGAGACCTATAGTACTCCACAATATGCTTTTTGATTTCTTGCATGCCTTCGATAACAAAACCATCTTTCTTTTCCAAACTGTTAATCCTATTAACCCCCCTACACTGCTTGGTGATATTGTGAAAGTATTTTGTATTCTTGTCCCCCACCTCTAACCAATGTCCTCTAGATTTTTGTTTCCAGAAAATTTCCTCTTTAGCCAAGATATCCTTATAATCTCCCAATAACAATTTTTCTTTAAGATAGTTATCATGGGACATACCAAATTGAATAACCTCTTCATTCAATTTGGATAGGCTTCCTTCTACCAATTCTTTGGACTAAAAAATATTCTTGAAATATTGCCTATTCCATTCTAGGAGGCGTTGCTTGACATGTTTTAGTCTGGATAAGAAACAAAATAGTTTAGAGCCCTCAAAATTTTCCTCGAACCACCAATTCTACACCAATGGAAGAAAATTCTCATCCTTCAACCACATGTTCTCAAATTTAAAGGGAGATTTCATAGGCTTCATATCCTCTACAATGTTTCAAGAAATGTTGGAAAATGATCTGAGCTTGAACAAGGGAGGATGGATGCATTCAGAATATGTGGAAAGGAGGATAAATCTTTGCCAAAAAAGAACCAATCCAAATTATTTGTAATGTTGCAGAACCTAGATCTTCTATTATTCCAAGTAAAAGTTCCTCACCCTGTGTCAATTTCTAACAGATTCTTCCTATGGACCTAGTCACTAAAGTCCTTCGGTGATTGCCCTGCCCTACAAATCCCACCCTTTTTGTCCTAGCTATGAAGAGTATCATTGAAATCTCCCCTAGTAATTGTATAGGGAGAAGGATTATCTCTCTCAAAGCTGTCCAGAGTTGACCATAACTCTTTTTTGCTAATACAAGAAGTAGACCCATAAACATTAATTAACAAGAAACTTGATTTAGATGAGAGAATGTTGATCCTACCTCCCATCCAATATTTACCAAATCCAAGAGGTTCAAAGATCACCTCTGTCAGATTCCAGAGAATAGCCAATCCCCCAGAAGCCCCTTCCGCTTAAACTGATGCATGTTTCCAATTTCTCAGGCTAGAAACAAAATGCTCCATTTCCTTTGTACTCATCTTTTTCTCTTGGAGTAGTATAATTTCTGACTTAGATAAGTGAATCCTTCACTTAACCAAGCACTTTTTGTTAGGGGTGTCTAGGCCCCTAACATTCCACGATAGTGTCCTCATGGAACTTTGGGAAGGGTTGTTCCCTTCCTGGAATCCATCAATGTTATGATTTTCATCTGCCCCTCTGCAGCACCATCTAAACATCTGAGTTCATTCAAAGACTTCCTACCAACTTTTTTATTGGCACTGCACCTGAAGTCTAGTTTTAATTTATTGGAAGCTATCTATTGAATACCTAACTTGACTGAGTTTTCTTGCATATTGCCCATAGCAAAAAGAGCTTCATTATCTTTAACCTCAAGTTCTCCTTCCTCCAATAGCTCTTGAAAAAGGACTTGTTTATTGATTTCTAGTCCTGAATTGAAGGCCGACCCCTACACCTCAGGGTTGACATTTTCTATGAAAAGTTTGAGGATCTCACTAACAATACACACTTTAGAAAGTTCCTCAACCCCTAGAAGATCTGTAGGTTCCTTTTATGTTATTGTGTTAGGATCTTCCCGAAGCCCTCCCTCGGATGAGATAACCACCTCCCCAAAATAGTCACCCATCTCTTCTATAGGCTGGGAACCTAAACCCTCCAGTTCTTGATTAATATCTTGGTGAAGTAACTTCACTTTTTGAAGAAGTTGTCTAAGTTCATCTGCAGTTTGTGAGGGTAAAGAAGGCTCCTCTGGTGAGCATAGAAAATCATTATTTGGCTTGGTCCCAAGGTCTTTGAACATAGCAAGGCTCTTGTCTATCCCCAGATCCACCTGGCTCTGACTTGTAGGGCCTGACCTAGAGAGCCCTGAATCTTGAGGATCCACCCTGGCTTCCTTTCCCTAGTCCTTCGCTTGGGATATATAAGCATCTCTCCCCCTATAACTTGGCCCTAAACCAGCAACTTCTATAGCTTTTCTAAAAAGACATTTCTGAATCTTTTTCCCTGAACCTCTTGACACACATTATTTCCATTTGCCAAGGGATGAGAGGATCTCCAACTCCCCATAGGTGTAGGAAGCTGAGTCAACCTCTATTAGGACATTTGGATCTGACCAAACCTTCTCGCTCACAAAATCTTCATCTATCCCAAGACATGGGCCTAGAGCATCCCCTATTTTGAACAGAGCCTCTACACTTCAATACTATGATGGAAGCCCATCTAGAGTGAGCCAAGTAGGTATCTTCTTGATTTCATATTTCCATGGATCAAAATTTGATTTCTAGTTTATACAATGAAAACTAGACCCATTGTACAAAATAGGGTTTCCATACAATATTTCATGTTTCAAATTCTTGTCAATGCATTCTACCAAGAGGAATGAGTTAGGAAGTGGTCTCACACTGACCTTGTTCTTGTTATCACTAGGAATTGCACCCGTATGCAAAGCTGGTTAAAGCGTTGCAATTCTATGTAACATGGGACTAATCTCAGTTTGTGGGTGCCCTATGATGAGATTAGACCTCTAGATTGTGGGTTGGTTCCCTTCAAATGTTCTATTGAGATGTATGTTTTTACTTTTTGGTGCAGGAGCACCCCTACAAGGTAGGACATGAGTTCATTGTTCGCATGTCAGGACATCAGTCTATTTTTAGTATGTTTGACTTCATGATGTAATAAGGTCCATGGGACCAATGTGTATGTGTTTGATCCACCTAGGAGAATGTGCAGGTAGTTAGCGTTCGTTATCAGGTTGTCTGAGCTGTCTTCTCCCAGCCGCTGGGAATCGAGTTGGTAGTACTCATAGGATATTGCTATATATAGCTTAGATCAGTTAGGTTTTGGTGTGTGTTATGTTGTGTTGTGTGGTGTTAGTGATTGAGTTGAGATTCAGAGAGCAGGCCAGATATTGAGAAACATTGTTGTTTTATAGCATTACACAAGCAGAATATTTGTGATAAATCTAGACAAATCTCATCAATTGCATTTATCTGGTTTACAAGCTGTTTGTGCTTTGATTTCTATTCTAGTTACAGGTTGATGGATTCTTTCAACCCTTCCACCAGTTGATTCTCTGAATTGGTGGAATGGTCATGCATGTTAATTTAGGTTGCAATTTTGGTTTATTGTTTATGCATTTCATTGTTGGGAGATCAGTTGGTAGCATGCTATGAATCAGCCTAGCATCCTCATGTGCTAGGGTTAGGAGGATAAACTTTTAAGTTTTGATCAGAGGGTGATCCGGCCCGATCATCATGTTTTCTATGTGAAGTCGTGAGGTCCTGTAAGTTTGCATGCAGCTGACGGATATGTAGGATCCGCATGTGATTTTCCAGGCTGTGTGAATCGCATCGACATCTGCGAGTATATCGCTATCCGGATCAGGTTATGAAGCTGACAAAGACTGTATGTTTTGAATGCATCAGGATGATATAAGTCAGATATATGCTCAGTGTGTATATCATCGTCAGGATCATCTTTCGTGTGTATCCATCATCTGCATATCGCTATCGTATGCGGGAGTAAAAATCACTTTTTTTGGCTAAGGACAGGAGGAGGATCTTAAAGGTCGTCATCAGGATATTTATAATATCACCCAACATTTCATTATCATGCTTCAGAGGATGTAAGAGTCTTATATCCGGGTGACATCATCATCGGGTGCATGTGACGTCATCGTCATCAGGATATTGCGAATATCACCTGATGCAGATTTATCCTGCTGTCGTTAAGTGCTTTGGCATCGGCAGGAGTAATAGCATCAGGGAGACCTTTTTCGGCCTGGCTGATAGAAGAAGTGTTGCCGATAGGCAACCTGACCGATGAAAAGAGATATCGGGGTGATATCAGACATCGGGACAGAGTGTTGGAGTCCGGCTAATAAGCCAAGTCTGGCCGATCGGTATAGGACCGATATATTCATCAGGGTGACATTAGTCATCAGGGGTAAGTCATTTCCCTTTGGCCGATGAACCATCTCTCGCTGATAGGCGATAAGGAAGTGAACAGTGGTCAGCAGGAGGATATTTCATGCTCGTCCGAAATATGATGATGCTAACAAGCTTATAGGTATACATGCTGCATGTCCAGATCTTAGCATGCTAGTGGATTAATGGCTTTTCCATCCTATTTGTAAGCTTCTGTTGCGTTTCCTCTGCATCATAGTGGTATCAGAGCAAAGGAAGGGTCTTCTGGAAAAGATCAGGATATAGCAGGATGTCAGATGAAGAAGGAACATCTGAGATTCCGGCAAGGATGACCAACGTTGAGTTGGCAATTCTAGTAAAGAAACAGATTGCAGAGAGCAAGGCCGTGAAGGCTCAGAATTAGGAATTGAAGGATGAGTTAGAGAAGTTGAGGAACAGAGTAGGTTCTAGTAGAGAAGAAGATAGGGAAGAAGAAGAGATCCCTAGTTGGAACGAGGAGGTCGTTCCTGCAGACCAGAGACCACTGTTGAACGCCCTCAAGGCCATGGAGAGGAGAACCATGGATGTGAAATTGGATTTTCTAGTGTTTACAGGAAAGATGGAACCTGATTCAGTGATGGAGTGGATAGACTCCTTGAACAATTTCTTTGAAACAGAGGAGATACCAGAACAACAGAGGGTGAAAATAGCCCAGTCAAAAATGAAAGAAGCTACCTTGACATGGTGGAATTTCATCCAAGATGATAGAGTACAGGAAGGAAAGCGTAGAGTCAATACATGGAAGAAAATGATGGCATTAGTAAAGGAAGCTTATGTCCCATTGGATTACAGTATCCAATTACACAAGAGGAAGCAAAACCTGAAGCAGAAGGAGCTAGATGTCAGCTCATATATAGAAGAATTCATGAAACTTTGTGTGAAAACAAAGGTAAAGGAAAGTGAAGAAGAGAAGGTAGCCAGATACCTTAATGGATTGAGGTTCAACATTCAGGAAGATTTAAGTCTGCATAATCCAGATACAGTTCAGAAATGCTTTCAGTTGGCATTGAAAGTGGAAGAGAAGTTAAAGAGAAAACAAGAACAACACAATAGAGGAAGAGGAAGACAACAAAGGGGTGGAAGAGGTCCTTTTAGAGGTAGAGGACATGGACATGGATATCAAGGAGAATCCAGTCATGACAATAGTAAGGGAAACAATAGTCAGAACCAGGGGGAAAATTATAGTCAGCAAGGAAACTTCAGAGGTAGAAGACCTTTCAGAGGAAGATCCCAGGGCAGAGGATCCATCAGATGTTATAACTATAACAAAGAAGGCCATATAGCCAGCAGATGTCCAAAAAAGGCCACAAACTCAACAGGAGAAAGGAGAACAAATCTGATCCAAGAACCTGATAATCAAAGTATGACAGGCTCTAATGCTTTTCAGAGTGTGAATGCTCCTAATAATTATGGATACCCAGAAAGTGGAGAGTCTCTAATGATGAGAAGAACAGTGACTACCATGAAGGTACCTGACAAAGAATCCCCTCAAAGAAAGTCTCTTTTCAGGACTATTTGCAAAGCAGGAGGTAAGGCATGTAAAGTTTTGATTGATTCTAGTTCTACTGAAAATTTTGTGTCTGAAGAAATGGTGACAAAGCTTAAGCTTAGGAGATTGCCTCACCCATCCCCATACAAAGTCTCATGGCTTACCCAAGGTCAGCAGACAATTGTAGAAGAGCAGGCTTGGGTAGAATTTCAGATTGGAGCATATAAGGATAAGTTGTTGTTTGACATTACCACGATGGATGCTTGCAATCTTTTATTTGGTAGACCATGGCAGTATGATTTGAAGGCACAACATGATGGTGTTAGAAACACCTATACAATCACTAAAGATGGTAAGGTTATAAAGTTACTACCATTGACGGAGAAGGAGGAGAAATCTAAAGGAAAAGAGGTGAAGGTAATGCTGATGGAAGGTAAACAGTTCATGAAAGAAGTAGCAGCAGAAGGTGCAGTTGCATATGCCCTAATCCCATGTATGAGGGTGAATAAAGAACAGCAGCAAGAAGTCAAGGAAGAGAAGAAGCAAAGGTTCATAGACCCAGCTATCCAAGAGCTATTGGATAAGTACAAAGGTATCATCTCAGAGGGAATGCCAAGATCCCTACCACCTGTCAGGGATATTAGTCACTGCATAGACTTAATTCCAGGGTCAACACTTCCAAACAAAGCAGCCTATAAGCTAACTCCAGAACAGAATGCAGAAGTAGCCAGACAAATTGAAGAATTATTGGATTCAGGTCTGATTGGGAAAAGTTTAAGTCCATGTGCAGTACCAGCTATACTAGCACCAAAGAAGGAAGGTACTTGGAGGCTTTGCACAGATTCCAGAGCTATTGACAAGATCACAATCAGGTATAGGTTTCCAATCCCTAGGATAGAGGATTTACTTGACTGTTTGGGAGGTGCTAAGTATTTTACAAAAATAGATTTGAAGAGTGGATATCATTAGATCAGGATTAGGCCAGGAGATGAATGGAAAACAGCATTCAAAACTAATGAAGGGTTATATGAGTGGAAGGTTATGCCTTTTGGTTTATCTAATGCACCTAGTACTTTTATGAGGTTGATGAATGAGGTTTTGAAAGAGTTCATTGGTAAGTTTGTCATAGTATATCTAGATGACATTCTGATTTTCAGCAACACAAAAGAAGAACATCTCAGACACATAGATTTGGTTCTTAAGAGGTTACATGAAGAGCAGCTGATGATAAATTTAGACAAGTGTTTGTTCATGCAAGAGGAGATCACATATTTGGGTTTTGTCATTTCACAAGGAAAGTTACAAATGGATAAGGAGAAGGTAAGTGCCATATTGTCTTGGCCAACCCCAAAGACTATGAATGATGTCAGAAGTTTCCATGGGTTAGCAACCTTCTACAGGAAGTTTATAAGAGGGTTTAGTCATATTTGTGCACCCATGCTTGATACCATCAAAGGAGGACAGAAGTGCAGATTTGTTTGGACTCAAAGAGCAGATGATTCTTTTGAAACATTGAAGAAGAAGGTGGCACAGCAGCCAGTCCTTGCACTTCCAGACTTTAAAAAAATCTTTCAGGTGGAATGTGATGCCAGTCACATGGCCATTGGAGCAGTACTCAGCCAAGAAGGTAGACCTATTGCATTTTTCAGTGAGAAGCTCAATGATGCTAAAAAGAGGTATTCCTCATATGATTTGGAAATGTATGCTTTAGTCCAGTCACTCAAGAAATGGAGGCATTACTTGATGCCAAAGGAATTCATAGTATTCACAGATAACCAGGGTCTGAGTTTCATAAACAGCCAGGAAAAGCTGAACCACAGACACATGAAATGGGTAGAAACCTTACAAGCTTTTACTTTTACATTGAAGCATAAGAAAGGAGTCAAGAATAAAGTTGCAGATGCTTTGAGCAGGAGAGTTCTAACAGTCAACCAGATTCAGTTAGAAAGTGTTGGCATTGATTCACTAAAGACCATGTATGAGACTGATGAAGATTTTGAGGAGATATATCATGTATGTACTTCTTTTGGAGAGAAATATCATGCTGAATTCTCTGAATTTTTGATCCAGGATGGATTGTTATTCAAAGGTGGACAGTTATGTATTCCAAGGTGTTCTATGAGGTTAAACATCATTAAGGAGAAACATTGTGGAGCTATGGCAGGTCATTTTGGTCTAGATAAGACTCTTGATCTTGTCCGAAGACATTACTTTTGGCCTAAGTTACAATCAGATGTCAGAAAGTTTGTAGGGACATGTGTGATATGTCAGAAAGCTAAAGGCAGGTCGACTAATGCAGGTTTATATCAGCCCTTACCCATTCCTTCCAGACCATGGGAAAGCATAAGTATGGATTTTGTCTTGGGTTTACCAAGGACAAGGAAAGGGTTTGACAATGTTTTTGTTGTAGTGGATAGATTCAGCAAAATGGCACATTTCTTGCCATGCAAAACCACTGTTGATGCTTCATACATTGCAGATTTGTTTTTCAGGGAGATTGTCAGGATCCATGGATTGCCATTGAGCATAGTGTCAAATAGGGATGTGAAGTTTATTGGTCACTTTTGGAGAACTCTTTGGAAGAAACTTGGAACAAATTTGTCTTTTTCCTCTGCATATCATCCTCAAACGGATGGACAGACTGAAGTAGTGAACCATTCCTTAGGAAATTTGGTTAGATGTTTGACAAAACAACATGGAGAAAAGTGGGATAATATTCTATCTCAAGCTGAATTTTCCTATAATGATACTGTCAATAGGAGTACAGGGAAATCACCTTTCCAGATAGTTTATGGTGTGCATCCAAGAGGAATTTTGGAATTGAGAGATCTACCTACAATAGACCCTGTTAGTGCAGAAGGAGAAGCTTTTGCAAAAGCCATAAAAGAGGTTCATGATCAAGTCAAGACCCAACTGCAACAAACCACCTTGAAGTATAAGGAATATGCTGATAAAAAGAAGAAGGATGTACAGTTTGATGTTGGCGACTTGGTATGGGTTCATTTAAAGAAGGACAGACTTCCTAAGGGCAAATATACTAAACTCATGCAGAGAAAAGTTGGACCATGTCAGATTTTGCACAAGCATGGACAAAATGCTTATGAGATACAACTTCCCCCTGATCTTGGTTTGTCCCCTATATTCAATGTATGTGATTTAACTCCCTACAAGTCTAATCCAGATGCAGACCAGGAACTCCTCCAGGATACAGTCAATGATGACATTCCCAAGCATGATCCTCCACAGTTGCAAAAGGTTTTGGACACCCGGGTGGTCAAACAGACCCGGAACAAATAGTACTTGGAGTATCTAGTATCTTGGCAGGGAAAACCTAATTCTGAAGCAGTATGGATGACTGAAGAGCAGATCCAGAACCATGGTGTAGATCTCCATACTCTCATCTCAAGTGGACTTGAGATTTCTTCTTCTGGGGAGTATGGTGCAGGAGCACCCCTACAAGGCAGGACATAAGTTCATTGTTCGCATGTCAGGACATCAGTCTATTTTTAGTATGTTTGACTTCATGATGTAATAAGGTCCATGGGACCAATGCATATGTGTTTGATCCACCTAGGAGAATGTGCAGGTAGTTAGCGTTCGTTATCAGGTTGTCTGAGCTGTCTTCTCCCAGCCGCTGGAAATCGAGTTGGTAGTACTCGTAGGATATTGCTATATATAGCTTAGATCAGTTAGGTTTTGGTGTGTGTTATGTTGTGTTGTGTGGTGTTAGTGATTGAGTTGAGATTCAGAGAGCAGTCCAGATATTGAGAAACATTGTTGTTTTATAGCATTACAGAAGTAGAATATTTGTGATAAATCTAGACAAATCTCATCAATTGCATTTATCTGGTTTACAAGTTGTTTGTGCTTTGATTTCTATTCTAGTTACAGGTTGATGGACTCTTTCAACCCTTCCACCGGTTGATTCTCTGAATCGGTGGAATGGTCATGCATGTTAATTTAGGTTGCAATTTTGGTTTTTTGTTTATGCATTTCATTGTTGGGAGATCAGTTGGTAGCATGCTATGAATTAGCCTAGCATCCTCATGTGCTAGGGTTAGGAGGATAAACTTTTAAGTTTTGATCAGAGGGTGATCCGGCCCGATCATCATGTTTTCTATGTGAAGTCGTGAGGTCCTGTAAGTTTGCATGCAGCTGACGGATATGTAGGATCCGCATGTGATTTTCCAGGTTGTGTGAATCGCATCGACATCTGCGAGTATATCGCTATCCGGATCGGGTTATGAAGCTGACGAAGACTGTATGTTTTGAATGCATCAGGATGATATAAGTCAGATATATGCTCAGTGTGTATATCATCGTCAGGATCATCTTTCGTGTGTATCCATCATCCGCATATCGCTATCGTATGCAGGAGTAAAAATCACTTTTTTTGGCTAAGGACAGGAGGAGGATCTTAAAAGTCGTCATCAGGATATTTATAATATCACCCGACATTTCATTATCATGCTACGGAGGATGTAAGAGTCTTATATCTGGGTGACATCATCATCGGGTGCATGTGACGTCATCGTCATCAGGATATTGTGAATATCACCCGATGCAGATTTATCTTGCTGTCATTAAGTGCTTTGGCATCGGCAGGAGTAATAGTGTCGGGGAGACCTTTTTCGGCCTAGCCGATAGAAGAAGTGTTGCCGATAGGCAACCTGACCGATGAAAAGAGATATTAGGGTGATATCGGACATCGGGACAGAGTGTTGGAGTCCGGCCGATAAGCCAAGTCTGGCCGATCGGTATAGGACCGATATATTCATCGGGGTGACATTAGTCATCGGGGGTAAGTCATTTCCCTTTGGCCGATGAACCATCTCTCGCTGATAGGCGATAAGGAAGTGAACAGTGGTCAGCAGGAGGATATTTCATGCTCGTCTGAAATATGATGATGCTGACAAGCTTATAGGTATACATGCTGCATGTCCAGATCTTAGCATGCTAGTGGATTAATGGCTTTTCCATCCTATTTGTAAGCTTCTGTTGCGTTTCCTCTGCATCACTTTTTTGGGAAAAGGGAAGAAAGAAACTAAATGAATACTAAAGGTAAAATGGCGATGCACCTGATATGGATAAAAATAATGCAATCTAATTCACAATGTTTGCTCTAAAATCTAACTTCTACACAATCCAGACTTGGCATAAATACCACATAAATGATTCTAAGGAAGGTTTGAAAACAAATTTTTATGAAGGAAATAGTTTTTTTACATCATAAAAGGATTATTTCTAGTTAACACAACCTAAGACCTATGATGAATATATGCTTTAATGCTGTAAACAAGGAGGCGAGATAATAATTTTGAAGGTTTAATAATAAAACACAAAAAAAATTCATCAAAATCACTTCAACATTCAACACTAAAAGGAAAGTTAAATGAACTGATTTGAAATAAATAAAGGAATGCTTTTGCAAAACGACAAAAGGATAACCTGTAACCTGCCGATCTCTCAATAAAACTATAAAAGTCAGCTACAAGAATTCTCCAATCTGTCTGAATCAGAATGAGAATCAAGAACAAGCAAAAATAGACTTTTGCTTTACAATATATAGGCTTGCCCTCTCCAAGAGGCATGCAAAAAATATAGACTTGTAGACAACTGCCTCTAAAAATACTCATTCCCAAACAACCTCAAAAATCCTCAAAATTAAGGTCTAAAACTGCCTTAAATTGAGCAAAAATAGCTTCAATTTGGACTTCTCCATGTGTTTGACCAAAAGTTTGACTAAGGATCCTAAAAATCCTCCTAAAAGTCGTACAAAACCTCTTAGGTGGCCTAGTTAACTCAACTAATCAATTTGCATGATTTTGCATGAGCAAAATTGATTGTGAGTAAATAATAAAGTAATAAAGTATTACTCTATTATTGGTTACAACTTGTCTATTTTTGATTTTACAACTTGTGGAAAATAATAAAGTAATCTATAGAATATTACTTTATTATTTATTTACAATTAATCAATGTGTAAAATCATGAATGATTAGAAGAAGAATATACTCCTTATCACTCCAATACATTTGCCTATTTTGCAAAATAGGACTTAGGAATAATTACATAATTCCTTATCACTCCAATACATGTGAAAAAATATCTCCCTCTACAAGGAAAATAAAAGAACCAGTCACTCCTGTAACACTCCATGCACAAGACGAAAAAATGTATAAATATCCATTTCTCAAATCTCCTTATATCTCCATATGCACAAACTGAAGTTAAGGAAAGAAAACAACTCCCCTATGCAACTTGGCTCCATTCATAAAAAAGATCCATTATATGCTGTCATCATCAATGCTGCCACCATGCAATTGCCACATCACTACAAGACAAATATCTTATTACCCATATGTTATATCTCCACCATGCATAATGAGCTTACCTTTGAATTCCATGTATTTCATATGCATCAAATATTGCACCATTATAGATGCTTGCCATATCTGCCACCTTGTATACTCTATGTTCATGCATATCATGTTTAAAAAAAACATCCACCTCCTTGCTATTAGTCACCATGCATAATATTGAAGTCCATCCTTGGATGCTTGGACATAGGCAAAGGGACCTAAGCATGTGATTTGTTACCTCCACCATTCAACCACCAAGGAAACCTCACCATGCATAAAATGTTATAAGGCTTGGAGCCTCCCCACATGTTATATCGGCCTCTTGACTTAAAAAGGAACCAACATCCAAAGGGTTGCTGTCGACCACTATGTGTTATGATTGCTAGGGAAAGTCTTGACCCTGACAACAATTTTGGATAAGGTAATAATTAGTTTTTCTAAGTCAAAATTTGCACTTGAGTGAAAAGAACCTTTGAACAAAATAGGGAAACAACCCTAATTTTTGCTCATTCACTTGTCTTTTGATTTCTTTATTTGAGCTCTACAAAACATGTCGGTCAAGGGTTTGAAGTAGATCCATGGTGGCTCTAGTTTTCTCCTTTAATGGCTCTAATACATTGTCACTACCATGAACTCTTCATGATCTAGGATGAAGGCAACCTTTCTTTTCTATTTGATATGAAGCATTTGAATGCTGTAGCTTCCTTCATCTGTATGGCCACAACCTTTTTCACTGTTATAACAGCTCCATTGTTGTGCACTCTTTAATGTCTTCACTCTTTCTCTGTGTGCTTACTTTGTCAACGGTCTTCATTTGCTCCTCTGGAAGTTTGAGGCCACTGTGAAGCCATGGAATATCTTTTTTTCTTGATAGCAACAAGGTAAGCACTTGCTATCTAGTCTCTGTAGTTTCATTCTATTTTTTGGTCTCACTCCTGAGATAGTATGAAAAGTTGTAGATGGTTGTGGGTATTGCATTTTATAGAAAAAAATGTTGTGTTTCTGTTGGCCATGGCTGCATACTTCTTCTTTTATTTTAATCTGCCTTCATTATGTGGAAACCTGAGGCTTTTGAAGTTTTGAAGTTAGGGTTTCACTTCATCCTGCATATCTAGAACTTCTACCTGCCATGGCTATGCTTGTCTTTGTTAATAGGCATCAAAATGGTAACTTACTAGAGGGTTTGTAAGCCTTGAAGTTAGGGTTTCAACTTCATCATGCACAGAACAATCTTGTAATGCCACGGCCATACTGATTTACTTGATTTCTTCTTCTTTATACTGTAGGAAATGAAGGGTTTTGAAGTATCTTGAAGATCTTGTGAATCTGGCAGATGGGTATACACTCTTTCTTGTTTCTTACTCCTCTCTATTGGTTATGAATGTATCATGGCATTTCCTTTGAAATCTCTTAGTTGTGTCTGCAAGAACATCATTAGGGTTTGATTTCCTCAACACAGATGGTCTATTGTCTATGCAGCATCACCTTGACTATGATATTATCTCCATCTATTGGCAAAATCTTAAGGGTTTTGTAGTATTTAGAAATGGGTTTTCTTGCTTTCTCTCATAATACTTTTCATCTCCTGTGACTATTTCCAACACATTTGTTGATGACTTATTTGCCTTATCATTCCACTGTGGCTAATGGGTAGAAGCATATGTTAATATTCTGTCATGATAGCAGCCTTTGATATTCTATATAATGGCTTTAACGTTTACCTCCATTTGCATCTGTAGCATAGGCTGTATCATTCTGTAAGATTCTTCTGCAGAATATCTCTTCAGATTGCATGAATGCAAGGTTGATGAACTGTTTGGCTGTATTATCATCATTTAAATGTGGGACTGTCTTTCTACTATAACTGGATTCTACCATGGCAAAGAGATTAGCTATCTTATTCTTTATAGTTTGTGGCATTCTTGAAATGCACCTATAGCTTGGATAACATGCTTTTTGTTTCTTGTTGTCTTTCAAGTCTTATCTATATCATAGGCATATTTCTTTATTTCATCTTCTATAGTATGCCATCATGCATCCTCATACCTATAGTCATCTTTCTGCAGACTCAAATCTCTATCTGTAACTTCCTCATGCATCTTCAGATCTCTTCTAGCTGTTCATATCTTTATCATTATGCAACTTTGTATTATCAATGTATGCTCTTGTCCCTCCATTCATCTATGATCATTCATGTGCATCTTCAAACTGCCTATCTTGTCATTATTGATCTTCCTCTGTAGGTGAGCAATGACCATTGTGATGTATCATACTACTTCATGATCACTGTCATGACTGTCTATAATGATGATGACTACATTTATTCTTGTTCTTGCAATGTATCCCTCTTTATGGTATCATTATATCTTTTGACTGTACTGTATCTCTGACTGCATCTTACATGGCATCTTCTCCTTACTGTGTTGCATCTACTTCTATGTGGCACTTCTTCTTAACTGCATTTTATCCCCTCCTTACTGTGTTGCATCTACTCCTGTGTGGCATCCTCTATAGCTTGCAACTTGCATATCATCTTCTGTTGACTGTGTTTTCTCTTTATCAGGCACAATAATTTAAAAACTTGTATCACTCTTGAGATGACTGTAATCTAATTTTTCTGAATTTGTCTTTTGTCAATCTTGATTCAGTCATATAATTCTAATTTGTTTCAATCAATTGTAATGATATCATGATGACATCCTCCTTATGAAGTTGATTAGATGATGTATGATAAAGCTTAGAATGATGCATCCAATCTTTTTCTGGTACTCTTTTCTATAAAATGAAAAGAAACATGTTGGGCTCAAACCCTTGTGGGAGCCACATTTAATCCACATGTTTATTTGTCTTCAAATCAACAACAAAATTTGTCCTATGCCTGCACAGTGAACAAACAAGTTAGCATAAAAAGTACCTGATAGCATTGATTGATCTCCTTCATGATTTCTTCTTGATCTGTATCATTATCTTATTTGAATGCATGATGTGATAAGTAGATGTCTTTGTTTGATAAAAGCATGTGATAATTGTAAACATCTGGAGCACTAACAGGGTTGTCCCCAAAATTTTGCAAGTTTCAACTGGATGGTGGCTTGGAGTGAAGAATGAAGACTGGAGACTTGAAGACCAGCTTCAACAACAACCTCCATCATCAGACAATGATGGATGTTTAGATTTATCATATGTTCTTTTCTCTTTTCTTTTATAAAACAGATACATAGCTTGGATGTCTGCAATTACTCAGTCTAGTTACTCCCACGGCTTGTGTGGGACACATTTGAACATTTCTTTTAAACATGATCAGTTAGTTTCTCTGATGTATATGTATTTCCTTTTTAATCAATGCATGAGATAAAATAACAGATACCTGGATGTATGTTCAAAATATGACATGAAATAACAGTGTAATACAATATCTATCTCTCTTTTATTCAAAACTGATTAATCTAAATAATCAATTTAATTTATAACTCCTAAAAGATCAAATTTTGTAGAACAACTGTATCTCCTTGAATGTTTGATCCTTTGATAATCAATTCTTTTGTCATGATAACTTATTAGTCTCGATTGGACTGATGGGTTATCCTAACAACTGGATCCTCTTTTCAACTTTGTCAAGGCATCAACCATTCAAGAAATGCATAACTTTGAAGTTTTCTATTATTCCTTCTGAACAACTACACTTAGGTCCAACTAATTTTTAGTGTAAACAAAAAATTAGTAATAGTTCTTGAAATTATTGTACCACCAGTCTAGCACAGCTTGCTGAGATCCATCTTCCCCACACCACTTTGGCATTAGGACTCTTTCCTATAAGCAGTTCATCATTGGTGTAAAGGTCTCAGCAAGGAGCATAAAGATCTTACTACCCATGAAATTTTGGTTAAGATGGGCCTCGACTGACCTTCTTTCCAAATCTACATGTCCTTGTTACACATGTTGCTAAACTTTCAACAAGCCTTTGTTCGACTAATGAAAATGCCCAAGATTAGGACCTGCAACTTTTCTATGGAACCCTAGTGGTATGGCATTGGCCCCAATTAGAGTCAAGAGGGATCTATGCTCAGGGATAAATGAATGGACCTACAAATTCTTCGTGTAAGCCTGAAAACCCTTCTGTCGCCAGGGGCTCGACATCCTCTGCTCTAGGTTTAAAACTATATTATTATTGTAGAGTAATATTTTATAACTATATTTTATTAGGGTTTTATCATATGAAATAAAAAAAGAGCAAAGTATAGTCATCAATTTTACTTTATTTCTTAGAGTTATTTTAATGAAAATATTTGTGTTAGTTGTTTAAATATATTTTTAAAACAATATTTAAGTCTTAATCTATATTAGGAATGAAAGGGTTAGTCCTAGGTAAATATGAAATAAAAACTTAAACCCTAGGACTCAATATGAAATAAAAGGATAAAAACATATTTATTTACTGCAAGTACACAATATTTTATTACTACACCTAATTAAGATATTTTATTTTATTTTTGTGTTAGTTTAGATATATTTTAAAAATAAAGGAAATTAAAATGTTGTTTTATTTCTTCTAGATTTTTTTTTGCTAAGTTTATGCACCCTTTGGGGGATGCTCCCTTATTTATAACCATATTGTAAACAAAATTACATCCAACCTCATACATATCAACAGTATGATTAAAAAAAACATCCATAAGCAGGGTAAATTGTTGCTATTCTACCTAGAAACCCTATCCCTGCTTTCTACCCAACCAAAAACTAACTACAAACATAGTGTTTTCTTCATTTTATACATATATTAGCTAAATATAACAAGAAAATCTAAACTAGATTACCTTAGCTTACTGAACTTTCCATTCCCCACTCTCCTCTTTGTCCTCTATTTGAGAAAATTTGAACCAATCCCTTGCTTCAACTGTTTGCAAACCCACCACTTGTTTGAGAAAATTGATAGCTTTCTCAACCTTCATTTTCCATTTTACTAATGCCTCATCCCGCTTCACGTTTTTAAAGTCCTCTGGCCTTGGGATGCCATTACCAAACATAGCAATGTCTATTACCTTATTTAGGCCTCCAAGAAGATTTGGCTTAATAAAGGCTCTTGTCAATACACTATTATCCTCCTTCGATTCACCAGCATCAAATAATGTTGCAACAAACATTGAAGAGATATCTTTATTTACCCTATATCAGTGTTCAGTCCACAAAATTTTGTCTCCCAACACCCACTGAAAGGAAAGCAAAAGAAGATTCCCATTTTTCATTTTGAAAACCGATTGCAATCTTTTTTCTGATACGAGTCCAAGGAACATCATTTGCCTATGAGAGCTGGTTAGGCAAATTGGCATGTCCATTACTCTATTTTCCCTTCTATTTCAAAACACTCCTTGGATTGCAATGTTTAACTGCCTTCGCATGCTTAAGTCTCCCAACTTACATATTTTGATATTAATGTTTCATCATTACCTTAGCTCCTCCCTGCAACTCGGGTGGCTAGCCATCGACTCACCTTACTCGAAATTATTATTATGTGTGCTCCTCTTTGGCTAAATCCACTATCAAATCTTCTTTTGAATTCATTGCCAAATTTGCCAAAATATCTTCCTCTCCATTAGCCTCTCTATAATTAAAATAGTTTGTCTTAGTTGTTTAGATATATTATTTATTTAAAAAAACATTAGTAAATAAAATCCTACACAAATATGAAATAAAAAAATGAAAACCTAGGGTTCAATATGAAATAAAAGCATAAAAGTATATTAAACAAAATTAATATGTTGTTTTATTTACTGTAGAGTTATTATATTTTATTTTATTTATTTTATGAATTTATTTCATTATTTCCAATCCATAAAATGATGGTTCAATACAAATTTATTAAGTGTTGAAATATAATGATGAAGTTTTGAAATGATAACCAATTCTTTATGTCTAGAAAAAATAAAAGTCTAGACGCATGAATTCTTTTATCTCTTCACTGCACACCTACCAAATAATTCTATATTATTTTAAGAGGAGCAATGCAGACAATATCAAAGAGATTATCAAAGGGAATATCAAATACATCAACAACGATAATGACAGATGCAGAAAGAGAAGAACAAAGAAAAAGATGAAATGAAAATGACAGAGAAAAAGAGCTGCCAAATGTAGAGCTGAATTAACAATTGATGAATTAGAGATACAAAATCATTAACATGAAAATATGACGAGAATAAGTCATCCATGATCATCTCAACAACCCAATGACTTTGAAAGAGAAGAAAGACAACAATGTACTCATCAACCAATTGAGAGGTATGAGCATCAATTAGTTCCTAATATTGATTGTAATGTTGAAGATGAAAATTCAAGATCCATAAATTGTGTACTTGAAACACCAGAAAATGTAGTTCGACGTGAAGTGAATGTAGTTGTTGGAAACAATGTACAAAATATACCAAATCCAAATGGAATGCTTCAAAGAGATTTCAATAAATTTAAAATACTTTTTTGACACGATCTAGATAGCTTTGTTTCACCGAACATATGCTACATTTGTCAAGAATGTTACTTTGGAATACAAGTTTCTTGAACACCTAAAGGTCCTATATGCACTAGATGTCGACAAGAGAAAGGTAATAATCAATTCTTTGCATCAAATAATATGGATCATGTCCCACAACCACTAGAACTTGCAAACTTGACGCAATTGGAGAGATGTTGATAGCATGTGTCAGCCCAATTCTACAAGTGACACATGCTACTAGAGGTCAATATAAGTACAAAGGACACACAATAAGTTTTTCACAAGGTGTAAAAGAAATTTCAAAGGTTTTGCCACATCGAATAAAAGATCTACCTATCATTATTATTCATAGGAGGGATCAATGTGACACAAATTACAACTTTACAATAAATAGAGAGTGAGTATATAAGGCACTAAAATACAAAATTGAACATGAAAAGTTCTTTTTTGATGTTCAAATTGATGAAAATGCCCTTAGTGAACTTTCAACAAGCTATGATGAATATCTTCAACCAACTAAACTCAGTGCATATGGAGTTTGATTCTGATGCAAATGAAATTATATTTGTTGGTTCAATCATGGAGATAGATAAAGGAAATATCATTGATCACACAGCATCAATGGTTTTGAAATTAACCAATGCGCCAAGAGAGATGGAATTAATCCATGTTTGGATAAATAATTGTGATGTAGATCCAACAACATTCATTGATTAGCCAGGGATTGGTGCATCCCCTATCAATGAGTATGTCACATTAGGCTTACTAGATATGGCATTTCCAACATTGTTTCCTAATGGTAGATGTGATTGGCTAGAACTACACATGAGGTAAGTATGTAATATCCCCTTCTAGTAAGCCAAAATTTTCACACCATTGCAAACAATTTCAACTTACCAAAAGAGAACATTAGTATTCCATTTTTCATTTCCTTTTAATCTTGATGATAATCATAAACATAGCCATATACTATTTTCCATTTCATAAATTCATTTTTCCATACATCATGATTCTCCTCGAGTGAGATAATCCTTAGGCCTCTTATTAACCTCACCTTCCACCTTGTGAGAGAAGATTCGTTAGGTAGGTGATGTCATCTCAATCCTATGGGTCCATTAATATTATTCCTTAGTTTGTCAACCAATGCCCATAATTCCTTAGTTTTTTAACTAAGGCCTATAATTCCTTAGTTCATCAACTAAGGCCCATTCCTTCAATACTTAAATCAAATGTCCATAGTAATACCCTTGATTCATCAATCAAGGCCCATAATATCCTTGATTCGTCAATCAAGGCCCATTCCCATGGAATGATCAATACCTACCATAACTATCTACCCCACCTTCTTAGTGTTAGGTGGTTAATTATGAAGTCTCATATCTACCCTTAAGAATTCATGCCTTTATTAATCCTTAGGTTTTACCCTAAATCCTTCATTAATATTTAGGTTTTATCCTAGAGCCTTCTCCCTAGGTTTTACCCTAAGGCCTTAATTAATCTTCATCTATACATATACATACTTGTTATCTCTCATATGTCATTTATTAACAAATTATGAATTCAAATCATACAAGATACATATTTAAAATATAAATTTCAAACATAAATGTATATATCACATATATCAATTTCTACTTAATAACCTTATTATTTATATCTTTCAAGTTATAAATTGAACAAGTAATTATAAATTCTTACAAATCATAAATTGAATAAGTAAATATAAATACTTACTTACCTGCTTTACCTGGGAATCCTTACCTATGTTGCGGTAATATAGTCTTTATTGTATTGCTGTTATAAAATGCAGATCTAAATATATGTATTTATCCCATACTCTTTTTATATTTTCTCCCCATGATCCTTTTCCTTGGCTGCCCTCGTGTCTTCCTTGTGATATTTTCTTGTTGTGTCTTTGATGAATTCAAATGATGTTTCTTCTTTATTACCTTTATTGAATTCATAGCTGTTTATTTATTTCTTTTTATTACTTCATTCTTTCCATGATGATTTCCTTCTATCTCACAACCTTTATTTATTTCCCTTTCAAGGGATATGTTCGAAGAGGTGTGTCTCTTATTATTTTTATTACTTTATATTAATTCCCTTTTGTGGTAAAATTAGTTCTAACCATACGTAACTCCCTTATCATAAGAGGATAGGTTAAAAGATGTTTATTATTATTTATTTACCTTATTTGTATTTATATTATATCATTATAATAAATGATATATTATTTATATTTATATTACAATATAAGATAATAATAATAATAATATTTGTATTTATATTATTAGATATATTTATAATATATTATTTATTAATGTGTTGC
The DNA here is from genome assembly GCA_027924645.1 of Cunninghamia lanceolata. Classification (NCBI taxonomy): domain Eukaryota; kingdom Viridiplantae; phylum Streptophyta; class Pinopsida; order Cupressales; family Cupressaceae; genus Cunninghamia; species Cunninghamia lanceolata. Next base: position 1,242,096 of record BSBN01001266.1, on the reverse strand, counting down.
ACTTATAAATATCTTCCTTCGACCTCCCGTTAATCTTTTTAAAGTACATTATTTATATAATATATATAGTATAAATAAATACTTTTGTTATTAAGTACGGGAGCTCTTTTATTTTATTTTATTTCCAAGCATATAATATGGTGGGATAATGTTTGTCTTATTAGACTTTTATTTTTATATGATTTTATTTTAAATTTAACCTTTTGTTTAATCGTATTACTTTGTCTTATTCCAAATTACTTTACTCTCTAACTTTAATAGGTAAGACTCTTCATAATATTTATTTTTATATATAATAATATATCTTATTAATTACTCACATAAATATTGTATTAAAATATTTATATTTATAATATATCTAGTTAATTAAAATATAAATATATATATTTCATATATTTTATAATATTTAAATTATATTAAATTAATAATATTATTTATTAACTAATACATATTAATAATATATTTTAAATAAATATATTATATATTTAGTTTATATAAGGCTAACTTATTATTTAAATAAACAATTCAATTATAAATCATTATAGGGACATGACAACCCTCCCCACTCAAGATTGCTTGTCCTCAAGCAATTATAATTAGGTATCCTGAAGTAATATTTAATAACATTATATTTTATTAGGTTTCCTTATATAAAATAAGGTTTCACTCACCAATAATATAAAATAACCTCTAGAAAATGTAACAAATTAATATAGCTAATAAACTATAGTGCTATAAATAATATAGGGGCCTAAAATAATAATTTATAAATTTGGGTTTACCCTTTTAAATTTTCAGCACTAAATTTGCATAAAGGCATTTCTATTTATTTAATTATCAAAAATGTTTTAATGACTACTAATATTATTTTAATGCCATGATTAACCAATAGCATCAAATGAACAATCCAAACCAGATAACCAAATGTCAAACATACCTGACACAACCAAAGTGAAAACGGAGGGGCACTACAAAGTACATCTACATGAATTTGTGAAACATCTATTTTGGTATAAGGATCACCATTTTGGTCAATATCCATGATTTAGATACTACATGATGAACATGATCATGAGACATTCTTCCGTAGTGTTTGTGAAAAAAAAAGTCTTCAAGATATGTTGATCACCATCAACGAGCTACATGAACATATGAAAAATCTTGTTGGGATTAAGGTGTCTCAACCTTAGAATCCTTTATGGTGTTTCCTATTTTTTAGGAGGTGAAAAAGTAGTTTTGTTTTTTGCTTTTTTAGAAATGGTGTTTTTAAACCATTCTGAAAAAACAGTTTTGTGTTTTTTGCTTTTTGATTTTTCTCAAAAAGTTTTTTTTTGTTTTTTGTTGAGAAAAACAAGGAGTGCCACCTTGGTTGACCTTGGGTCTTGTTTAGTAGGTTTCTATTGCAGGAAGTTACCATTTATGGAAAATCTTATCCTTATCTCTTTTGGGCACCCATGAAGAGGATATGCTTTGTTTTTTGGAAATTTGATTTTGAAAAGATTTTCAAGTTATTTGATTTGGAAAAGATTTTCAAGTTGAAAAACATTCCACTTTGAGAAGTGGATGCCTGGGAAAAAGCATAAGCTTTTCTGGCTTTAAAATAGATTCGAAAGTGGATGCTTTGTATACTTTTGCAGAGGAGTTGGTGGAGAAAGCTAAGACAACTTTTTGAGGGCACTTTGGTTTTGCAGCTCTTGCATTATTATGTTGTATGAACAATGTGTTTGAGGAGATGTATTTTAATGCAGGGTTATGCTATCAATTTTCCTCTAGAGAAGCAAGATGTAAATCTCCATGTTAAGGCTTTGAGCCTGCAAGTGTATTGTAACATTGTTGTTGCAGATTAATACATTGGTTCGATGCTTCGGAGTGTGGGGTTTTTTACCTGAAAGAGTTTCCCCACGTATATTGACCCGTTTCTTCTTTTCTATCTATTTTCTTCTTTCATGATCTTAAAGTGTTAATTTGCATGTCATTATGCTGCTGAAATTTTCTTAGATCTGTAAGCTACATTATCTTTCCTCTAACGGCTAATGTGATGGGAAATCAACTATGTCTATTTTTACTTTAAGGGCATAGTAGTATGTTTTTGCATCAAGTTATTGAATATCTATTTAAGTAAAATATAGGATGCTATAAGTTGCATGTTGGGTTCTCTTTCCCTTTCAAATCTGCCCCTCACATCTAGTCAATCGTTTGATGTGATTTGGTACAACCTTGAGAGGTACAAGATCATATTGGGCAAAATGTCATGCTAAATTAACTGACATGATTCACCAAATTGGATCACTGACAATATTCTTCACTTTGAGTGCAACAGATATGTACTAGCCTGATTTGTATGTACTAATGCCTGGTACATCTCCATCAAAACAAGGAGAAGCCGAAAATTGGTGAAAGCAGAATATTATTGATTATGCTCATATAGTGGTGCACTACATGCACTTGCGACATACAATTTTTTGAAAATAAATACTTGAAAAAGGAATGAAAGTAAAAGATTATTTGTTTAGATATTAATACCAACATAAATGTTCACCACATGTGCATGGATTTTTATGGTTAGATGGTGCACCAGATATGGACAACCTTTATTGGACAAACAATGGGGAACAAAAAAGTGTAGAGAAATATTTAGTTCAATGGTTAAAGATAAATTTTGATCTATGTAATTCATATACATATATTTTTAATTATCTACCTATTCATAAAGTGTTATATAATTTATATACATATATTTTTTATATATTTAAATTATTATATACATATATGGTTAAAAATATTTACCTGTTAAAATAATATATCTTCTAAATAATATTAGAATTAGAACATTTTTTAATTAATTTGTTGAGTTATGTCTATGATATACTTGTAAGAGAGATGTATGTTTATGTGCTTTCTCCTATCCTCCCTCTCTCTATTCTCTAACTAATGTGCTATATATATATATATATATATATACTTAAAGATAATAAAGTGAAAGATCCATTATTAAATTTGAAATGGTTGAGAATCGAGATGGTTGAACTCCCATGTGTGACTCTTCATCTTCTAATGGTTTGTATTCCAAATGTTTATTATACTTATACTTTATTTTGTCATGGAGTGGCTTTTAGAAATTGTGTAGAGTAATAACATATGAGAACTAAAAGGTTTATGTGATACATTCTAAGATGTTACACATGATTCTATGTAAATTTCTAGAATGTGTGCATGGTGCATAGTATCACACATGTGCAAAAGTGGTGTAAAACTTGGACAAAATTATCCTTGAAGTTGTGTTGCGTGATACTTCATGTTAGAGACAAAATTTATATGCCAAGAAGAGGTAAATTTCCTTCCTTAGGGAGATGATTAATTTGTGACTAAAGAAATTTTTTAAAGAAAAGGCGGTAATGGGTATGTGCAGGATCATGATGGGCCAAACTATACCTCTAAGTGGCAATGAAAATACAAAAAATTAGACTTTATCAAGGTCATGTGAAATTTTGAATGGATTATCTATACAATTTGAAAAAGATGTAAGAATGAAATTTGTAGAGAATTGAATCTAGTTTATAGGCTACTATTTTTTTTAAAACAAAAACTAAATTTACTTAGTGAAAATTGAATATTTCAATGAACAGCTATTAAATTTTTGAGAAAAAAATAAAAAGTGGGTGTGTGTCCAGCCAACCTAACTATGAGTAAAAATATATATATTTTTTTGAAACTTTCAAAATAAGTAGAGGACTCATGTCCGGATGTGATGCATATTTGTTTGAAATTTTTTTCTAATAAAATAATTAGTTATGATTTTTTTACTGTGACTTTTTTTTAAAAATAAAAAGTAATTTTCCAGCCAACCTAACTTGATAAAAAAAAATCAAAATTCAAAAAGAAAAAAATTTAACCTATAGCTAGAAAAGCATAGAGTGTGACGCAGGTTTCAGATCTCAAAAAGGTGAAATGGTTTGAAAGTTATGGATGTTTTTCAATCAGTGTGTCCATCAGGATTTCAGAGACACAGTATATTGAAAATTATTAATAATTATTTAATAAAATGATAACCAAATAAATCTTATATTTTTAGAAAGATAACAATTTTTTCTATAAACCCTTTTCATTTTATCAATTTTGCATTAAAAAAAAGTCATCAGCACGAAGGGTGAAGTTCGAAGAAGAGACTAAAACATTAAAACACGTTACAATCCATAAAAAGTCAGCAATCAAAACGGATATCTGTCTTGCTTTGTACCAAAGCAAGACGGATATCCGTTTTGCTTCGGTAAAAGCAACTAGAAACAGATATGCATTCTGAAAACGGATATCCGTTCTAAAAAGGGATATCCGTTCTAGAAACGGATATCTGTTTTCAGAACGGATATCCGTTTTGTTGATTTAACAAAAAAATTTTGCCATTGGTTTTGGATGAAGAGAAGCAACATATTTTGTACCATTGGTATTGTTTCACCGAAGATACAATCCATGGGTATATCGTTTATGTATGCGTGGACATTTCGTGTATATCCTGCTATTGTTTATCGTGGTTGTAAATGGTGAATGTACATGTCAAAGGATACAAAGGTTGACCAGCCATATCGGGAAAATTGGGAAAAGATACGTTAGTTGACCAGTGATAACAAGTCATGTTATGTATAGGCTAAATCGAAGACATTGGACTTACAATAGTTATCAGAGAGACAAAGTTCCATTGAGCCGACAACATTGATCTCACAGATCAAGTCATATCGGGGTGACAATCATTAAGTGTCACCGATGGGTTATTTATCGGCACATCGGAAGAACAGTTGAGAACTACACCGATGAGAGGGAGTTACACCGACAGAAGGAACATCAGAAAGAGATGGACTCTCAGAGGTGAGAAGAAAAGTGTCACTGATAGAGGCGGTTTGGCCGATGGTGTACTCCGGTGTTTATTCTTTCGGTGTGAGATACGATATCAAAAATCGAAGAGAATGTCTGACCGATGTAGAAGTATTACCGATGACTAATGGACGGTAAACACATCAGGGAGAGTTATAATGTCAGAATGCAAGTAAAAAGTCTCACCGAGGGTATTGGTCTTACTGATAGACAAGGGTGGTGAATCTCACATCAGAGTAAGTGTGTATATATCCTGCAATCATCTTATTCCATGAGACCACATTTCTTTGAGGCATTTTTTCAAATAGTTCATGTGTCTTGTCTATGCTTCCACACTTTCCGTACATGTCTACCAGAGCATTTCCAACTAGAATATCTACAAAAATCCCACTTCCATTATGCTTTGATGAATGTCCATACCCTATTCCAAAACTCCCATTTTGGTAGAGGTAGAGAGGATGCTGACAAAGGTTGCAGAATCTAGCTTTACACTTGCTAATTGCATTTGCTTGAAAATTTCTAAAGCCTTTTCAAGAAACCCATTTATGCATATCCTACAATAATAGTAGTCGAGGAGACCACATTTCTCCAACTAGACTTCTACCAATTCAGAAAATGTGTGCTTCTGGACCAGTGTTTGGTACAAGAAACATACCAATAGAGTGGTTGATGCAGAGGAAATTCCATAGTTCACCCTAAATGGCGTTGTCGGCCTGTATCAGCCAAACCCTTTCGACGTTCCCCCGAAAAAACTCCTATCTGTTACCAATTTGATAGGGAGCACGCTGCGGAAACATAAATGTCTTGCCGATAGTAAAGAAAGAGTGTATTTCGGTCTCGTTTGGACCTTGGGAAGGATATTTTAAAAGCTATTTGAGCAATTGGTGGGTTAATGGGTATTTTACACCTTGTTTGTAAGCTTTTGATGTGTTTCTCTGCATCACTTGTCTACAACATACAAAGTTTACCTTTCTCACCCATACCTTCAGTATATAAAGGACATTAATAGGGAATTTGTAATTTCCACTCAGTGAGTGCAATCTAGGAGAGGATAGATTGTCTAAAGTTGTGATCTATTTCCATTTACACTTGCCATAACTACAAATGCTTAGTGTTTATTCTCAACCCTGGTATATGAATAAAATGTGACCTATTGTTCTAATAGGCCTATAGGGACAAAGAGGTGATAAAGCCTTTAATTTTAAACATGACATGGTTTTGATAACTTCCCATAGTGGTAAGGTCCTGGATGACAATCCTTTGATGCACCTAATTATAATAGGTGTTATGATAGGCCTTGGTATCTTTTCATTTCTTTCTTGAATGGCCTGCAAATAAGACATAAGACATATTAGAGCCTTCATAAATAAGAATTCTCATACATTACATTTAAACTTAAACTCCCTAAACATCCATCAATCCATCCATTAATATCAAAATGCCATGAATATCCTATGATCAACCATTCTAATTCCTAGGATAGTCATATATTGCAATTTTGCTTCTCTATACTAAAATAGCCCAAGGAATATCTAACCTCGAATTTGTACTTTAACAATCTAATGTCTTTATGAATAACATTGAGTCTTCTTTTGGGACAACATTTTTGCCTTTAGAAGCTCCTCATTTGATGATGGCCTAAAATCAAATAATGGCTTATATCCAGAGCTTTATTAAGTTGATACCTAGGTGGATTAGTGTGTAAACATTGAAATTAGATGGTAATTCACAAGTTTATTGAATAATACAATGAATCCCTAGTATAGAATCCAAATGTACATAATAAACCGGATATCTATTTTGTAGTAGGCATATGGACGTTGCAAGTGTCCATTGCAAAGAATTGGTTTTTCCAAAATGGATATCCATTTTGAAAACGGATATCCATTTTGGAAAAGCAAAAAAAAGACAAAAGGAATATTTCTAGGCCCGACTTCCGCAACCAGAGACCCTCTGCTGTCGAAATACTCATGATTTCTGGCTATGACAGTGAAAGGAATATTTTTATGCACTTTTGGAGACACAATTTTCTTGTTACAATCATAAGGGTGATATTTTTGTTCCCCTAATGGGGAGCAACAGTTGTCGTAAAGCAAAAAGGAGGAGGAAAGTTACATTGGAGGAAATTGAAGCAATTAGGAAAAAAGATAGGGAAAGGAAGAGGATTGGAAGGGTGGGTTTGGCGGATGCTCATCAAGGTGAATCTTCTTCTTTACCATCTAATGACATGCAATTTAAAGATGTTAATTTTGATTATAATGAAATGTTAGATAAGAATGAAATTCACCATGATATTGCAAATGAAAATATTGAAAAATGTTATGAAACACCTATTCATAATAGCAATACCATGGACAAAGAAGAAGAAGAAAAATGAAGACGTGCACTTGAAGAAAGTGGATATGAACATCATGATATTGAAATTGCACTCCATAATCCATTTGTTGATAAAATTGATGAGGTTGAAAACATGGATGAAACAAGAACAATCAATGTATCTCCCAATTTCATAAGAAGAGAGGACATTTGTCAAGAAGAGAATAACCGTGATGAAATTGGAAAACACCCAAAAACCCCAAAATGGTTACTTGAAATTGATGAGAACATAATGGAAAAACTTGAAGGCAAGAGGTCATCACGAACGGTTCGGTTGTGGGCTACAAAACTCTTCAATGAATACTTTGAGAAGAAAACATTAACCAAACAATGCCAACTTTTTGTGCAATTATTAAAGATGTACAAAATGAGACCTTTACTAAAGAAATTAAAGATTCGGTTAAACAAAGTGTCCGATCAGAATAAAATTATTGTAAGAAGCCTTTTCAATGCACTCAATTCTATTAGAAAGACTAGCAAGGAGAAAGATAAAAGAGCTGCCCGTAGAGTAATAACAACCTCAATAGTAAGCAAACAATTAAGAAATGCTTGATTAATGAGGCAAACTTGTGTTGACTTAAGATTGAATCATAAAACATTGTCAAAAGCACTAGCATTAAGATCAAGGCTAGATAGTCTTGTTGCCAATGATACTTGGGCTTTCAGTGGTAGGCTTCCACAAGTTGACAAGAAGCTAATTGATAGCACAAAGGAAGAAATTGAACAATTTTGGCACACTAACTCTAGGGTATCACCGAATGCAAAAGATGTTGTAAAGTTAAGAATTGGTGATAAAGACCGCACACCACATCCTAAACATTACTTGGAATGTAGCCAAACAACATTGTACAAACAATATTGTGAAACTCACCTAGGTATGACAATCTCACAAAGAGCATTTGAATCTCTTAAGCCATTTTATTGTGTTCCTCTTAAAGTTCATAATACATGTTGTTGCAAATACCATGTAGAATTTTCTATGTACCATGAATTATTATGCAATATTTGTTCTACTTTGCACACTAACGAAATGTTACAGGAGTGTGGTGTAATTCAACTACCAAAGTCATCTAGGGACTTATTGGATTTATTTCTATGTATTAGAGATGATGGTTGCATGTTCTACAAGAATGATTGTTTAAAAGAAAAGTGTTTACAATGTGGTGGGTTATCAAAGTTTGTATCATGTTTTCATGAGGGCAACGAGCATGATTTTGGAAAGAGAATGGTTGAGAAAAAGAGATATGAGACAGTGAAATACAATTTGAAAAGTGGAGGTGAAGGTTCTAGATGTGAGTTGATTGTAAGAGAGGTAAGTATTGCTGATTTTATTGGTGATTTTAAGAAAAATCTTTTCTACAAGTATGTCAGACATAGCCACAGGTCTCGATGGTTAGATCAATAGTTCAGGATGTGTAAAGACTCTTTCCCGATTGGAACTATTGTCTCTGTAGTTGATTTTGCAGAAAACTATACATTGCAACCCCAAAATGAAGTTCAATCCCAGTACTACAATTCTATTCAGATTGCTATTTTTGTTCACATCACATACAGACATGCCCCCAAGAGTACAGAAGAGAATAGGAAGATTGTCAGAGAATACCATTTTTACATGAGTGATGATCGATCTCATTCAGCAGAATTTGTGCAATATTGTTTTCAACAATTTTATGGGTTCTTGCAAGAAAAAGATATTAGAATAGATCAACATCTCATTTGGTCAGATAATTGCACTGGTCAATTCAAGAATGCTCGTAATTTCTATTGGTTGAGCAAAATGCATGTAGAGAAGGGTATACCTCATATTTGGAATTTTTTTGAAGCCAGGCACGGAAAAGGTGAACATGATGGAGTAGGTGCATGCATGAAGAGAGGTCTTTTTGAAGAACAACTAAAGATTAGAGGTGGTGCTACATTCAGTGATGCAGATTCCATTGTTAAGTGGCGTAACTATGCATTGTCATGAGGAGTGGCTCTTGATTCTGAAGTGTGTAGGTTCTTTTGGTTGGTTGATGATGGGATAGCGATAGAGAAATTGGAATGTCAGAGAATCAGTGAATCATCAAAGATGCATTCATTTCAAAGCTCAAATGCAAGTACATGGACTATTTGGACATGAGAATTAGCTTGTTTTTGTCAGAGTTGTATTAAATGTAATTGGAACAATTGTGAGTCAAGTGAGTGGGTAGATGCATGGATTCCACAATATTTAGTCCCTTTATATGAAGGTCAATCATCTTCCATCAATGACATGGAGAGCTCATTTGACTATGAACATCTTTCAGACCTTGTATAGCCAGGTCATGTTTATGCAGTTGTTGCACCGCATGGAAATGAAGAGAGGTCAGACTATTGGTTGGCACGATGTGTACAGGGAAAACAAAAGCTAACACAACCTATGACAGATGATGATGGGTTCACATATCCTACAGGATCAGTTGTTATTGCTGGGACTTGGTTACGAACATATATGGTTAAAAAGAATGGCATCCCAGCCTTTGAAGACTTTGAGAAGCATAAAACCATATTGATGTATTCTCACCTAGTTGTAGCAACAAATGTCAAGTTACTAAAGCATCGTGGAAGACCAAAATCAAAAGAACTATGGACAATTAGTAATGCTGATCATGAAGCAATATTGGATACTTTGAAGGTAAGAGATGACCCCTCAGGTACGCTTGACTAGCATTTAAACTTCCAGATGGACAGGTATGACATTTTTTTACTTAACTTGTTCTTGTTTTTTCTATTTTTTAGAATTGTTTTATTAAAAATCTTGTTACTTTAATAACTATAATGCATGCTTTTGACTATACAGGACAGCGAATAAAATTATTTTAGATGGCATCATAGATTATTTTGCATGGCATCGTAAATTATTTTGTATGGCATCGTAGGTTATTTTGACTATACTCGAGGTATGATTTTTAGTTCTCATTTGTATTTCTTAATACTGCACATTTGTACCTTTTTCTACATAAGGCATTCCATGAGGTGACATGTATTTGATGTCTTTTGCCAAATAGTTCATGTGCCTTGTCTATGCTTTCACATATTACATACATGTGTCACATGGCAATTGCAACTACAACATCTGACAAAATTCTCATTTCTTTGAGGTATTCCACCAAACAGTTCATGTGCCTTGCCTATGCTTCCTTACTTTGCATTCTTATAAAAGTCCTATAACAGTCATAATTAATCTAGCCTTGATCTTGCCATCATTGTATTCCATGAGATGACAGTCCTATAACAGTCCTATACATGTCTACTAGGATAGTTTTAACTACAACAGTTCTACAACAGTCCTAAAATAGTACTAGAACAGTCCTATAATAAGCACAGCATTTAATGTACATATTTATGATATTCATGTTTACTTTTAAATCTACTTGTTCATGCTTCTCACAGGACGTCACCTCCCCTACCCATCTAGCTCTATAGAAGAAGAGAGACAACAAATGATCAAAAGGGATCACCAATTGGTGGTAAGTGATTGATTACTTATGTCATGTTATATATTTTGAATATTAAATTCTATATTAATGTGCACATTGTTTGATTGTATTAATAGGTGGAAATTCAAAAATCTCTATCGAGGAGGTCTAGTCGATGAGCGATGGAAGATGAGTCATTGACTGGTTCACCATCTTCATGGCCTAGCAAGAGCCATAGATTATTTGATAGCAATCCATAGGAGATTTGATTTTGGGACATTTTGTTACATATGTGTATTTGGCTTTGTAAACATACTTTTGTATGTTATCGATGTATATCATTGTATATACCCATATGGTTTTATTTGTACATGCCTATATGGCTTGATATATACACTATACATTATTTTCATGACATTATGTGCATATATGTATATATAAGATCCTAATTTGGCACAAGTAGGGAGAATGCTTGCACAGGTTATGGAATTTGGTTTTAAACGTTCCAATTGTATTTGCTTCAAAGTTTCTAAAGCCTTTTCAAAAAATCCATTTTGTGCATATCTTGCAATCATTGCATTCCATGAGATAGCATCTCTTTGAGGTGTCATGCCAAACTATTCACATGCCTTGTCTATGCTTCCACACTTTGGATTTACCCCCGCCAATTGCATTTTCTTAACATTTCCTTTCAATCTTTATCAAAAATTCCATTTTGTGCAAATATTGCAATCATTGCATTCCTTCATTTACAACACATGATTAAATAAGAAGATGCATATTTACAACACTTAAGACCTTCATGAAATGATACATTGGTTTCTTGATATTCAATCATGCATTGGAGATCTTCAAAGTGTTAAATATGTTTGAAGTGATGAAGAAACTTGTTATTTTGATGTATTTCAACTCCAAACTTCCGCCTAGAAATGAAGGCGCTAATCCTTTATTAAACTAATCTAAAAGTGTGCCTTGGTACTTAGGGCACTAGATTATGATTGATCAACCTAAAATGTGTGCCTAAGGCTAGATAGTGAATAGGAAGGATAAAATGCATCATCAAAGGAGTTTATAGTTATTGAAGGCATAAAATGATGACTTGGGCGCACATCTACCTCTCTACACCATATGTGACTAGTGCCAATTATTGAATAAACAACCTAGAATGAGTGCCTTACTATTTGAGGTGCTAGTTCATGTTTCTAGAACACCAAAAGTGTGCCTTGATTTTGAGGCGCTAGCTCTTGCTCAAGCAACCTTGAAAGTGCACTTTCACAAGGAGGTTAAAATGTATTATCAAAGGATTAAGTTGAATCAAGGAATCATCATTGAAGACAAGTAAAACATGACTATGAATGAGGCACACTTTTCATCATCTTAACCTCACAATTGCGCCTTCCATTGGAAGCTCATATTGTGCCTAAAGGAATAGTATTGAGATATCATCCATGTCAATGATTGAGAATGTGTCAACTGGAACAATATTTTTTGTTCTACTCATCGTGGGGTCAAACGGACTGCACCAACGCGTCGGGGTGGGCGGGTAAATGCTAGTGGAGGTCTCGTTTTGTGCGCCAAGTGTCCCAGTCATTCTGGGCAAGAGGCTACCGGCAAAGTCCTTTAAGATCCCTGAGACCAAAAAACTGCCAAACTTTGATGGGGCAGTTCTCAGAATTTGTGAAAGTTGGGAATGTTTTGTTTGGACCTACAGGTGCATGTGACATCCTTCCACAATAACCTCTCTCATTTTTGGTCAACTCCATTCCATTTGACCGTGTTGAAATCAAACGCATTGGCGCAAAATGCTTCAATTTGATGCAGTGGAAAGGTGCTAGGTGCGACATTTTTCATTCCATAGCTCGTACGATCGAATGGACTGTGCCAATGCATCAGGGTGGGCGGGTAAATGCTAGTGGAGGTCTCATTTCATGTGCCAAGCATCCTAGTCATTCTGGGCAAGAGGCTATCGGCAAAGTCCTTTAAGATCCCTGAGACCAAAAAACTGCCAAACTTTGACGGGGCAGTTCTCAGAATTCATGAAATTTGGGAATGTTCTATTTGGACCTACAGGTACATGTGGCATCCTTCCACAATAACCTCTCTCATTTTTTGTCAACTCCATTCTGATTGACCGTGTTGAAATCAAATGCATTGGCACAAAATGCTTCAATTTGATGCAGTGGAAAGGTGCTAGAAGTGACATTTTTCATTCCATAGCTCATGTTTAGGATTGACAAAGTGTTGGGCCAACATAGTTTTTGTAATCTCTAAATCTTTGACTTCCTCATATGACAAACCGTCAGCATATTCGGCCTTCTTGGCTTCTCGCCATTGCCGAAATGATTCATGTTGGGTGGACAAGGTTTGAATTGATTAATGATTCCCCCTAAATTTGATGTCATTATAGATAGTCAAGGGTGGCGGCGATACATTTCTATGATCCTTCTTATATGATTAATATTTCTTTGAATATTCTCTTCTACTGTTGGATGCGGGAGGGTTTGGTGGTGGAGGGTTTGGGTTTTCATTTTGTGCATCCATTTTACCTAATTAAATTATTAAACATACCCACTTAGCATAAAAACCAAAAAAATTGCTTGAAAATACAAAACAAACCAAAAAAATGCATGAAATCTTACCTCTTTGGATCAGATATCCGTTCCTCAGCACTGATATCCATTTTTTTGAAGATGAGACTGCGTTTTTGCAAGCCGCGGGTTTGCAAAAATGCAATCTTTTTTGCTTTTTATGATCTCCAAAATGGATATCCGTTTTCCTTTTCCTTATTGTATTTCATTTTTTTTATTTTATTATTTTACCATTGCATACATTTTAAGTATTTAGGCATTTTAGCTATAAAATACTATCAAAATTTATATAGGATTATGATGATATATATATTTGATTTTTATATGATTTACTTATACTAAGGTATCTCATAGTATTTTAAAGGCACTTTTGAATAGATACAGGAGAGATGTAGATGTGGGTTAGGGGTTAGGGATTAGGGCCATTATTTAGGGTTTACGGATTTAGAGAGAGAGAGACTACTTTTGACATGCAACCGTAAACCCTAAATAATACCCCTAAACCCTAAACCCAAGTAACCCTAAATAATTCTTCCAAATACTATACCCTAACCCCTAAACCATAAACCCTAAATAATTCCCCTAAGCTCTAAACCCTAAACCTGAGAAAGGGAGTCCTAGTTTTCTTGTTTCCATTTGCTTCGTCGATAAGGGAGAGGGAAAGATAGAGGGGAGAGATAGGATATATAGGAATGATAGGGGAATGACTGGGATGCATGATTAAACCTAACCCCTAACCCCTATTTCCTAATTCCTAAACCCTAAACTTGAGAAACCATAAACCCCTAAATCCTAAACACTAAACCCAAGAAACCCTAAACCTCTATCGAGCTCTATCTCCCTATCTCACTATCTCCCCATCACTATCATTCCTCTACCTCTTAATCTCTCTCCCTATGCTTTAGCCATGTCCCTCACTCTATATCTCCCTATTGGTCCTCTCTTTCTAAACACTAAACCCTAAACATGAGCAACCCTAAACTCTATCTCCTATCTCTCCCTTATCTCCCTATCTCTATTGTCCTTCTACCTCTCAATCCTTCTCCCTATTTCTCTAGACATATCGCTCACTCTCTATCTCCCTATCTCTCCCCTTTGTCACCTCTATCTCTCCCTATCTGTCTCCTCTCTCTTTCTATCTAAACCCTAAATCCAAAACCCTAAACCTCTAAACCTAACCCCTAACCCCTAAACAATAAATCCTAAACCCTAAATTATAATGCCCCTAAACCCTAACCCCTAACCCCTAAACCTGAGAAACCCTAAACCCCAAACCCCTAAACCCTAAACCCAAGTAACCATAAACCACTATCTTCCTATCTCTCCCCTATCTCCCTATCACCTTTATCCCTCTACCTCTCAATCTCTCTCGCTCACTCTTTATCTCCTTATCTCTCCCCTTTTTCACCTCTATCTCTCCCTATCTGTCTCCTCTCTCTTTCTATCTAGCTATCTCTGAAACTGAGAAACCCTAAACCTAGGTACACCCTAAATCCATTCAACTCTAAACCTATATCTCCCTATCTCTCCCCTATCTCCCTATCTCTATCATCCCTCTACCTCTCTTGATCTCTCTCCCTATGTCCCTGGCCATGTGCCTCACTCTCTATCTCCTTATCTCTCTCCTCCATCTCCTCTCTCTATCTCCCTATAAACCCTAAACCTCTAAACCTAACCCCTAACCCCTAAACAATTTAAATCCTAAACCCTAAATAATGCCCCTAAACCCTAACCCCTGACCCCTAAACCTGAGAAACCCTAAACCCCTAAACCTTAAACCCCAAACCCCTAAACCCTAAACCCAAGTAACCCCAAACCACTATCTGCCTATCTCTCCCCTATCTCCCTACCACCTATGTCCCTCTACCTCTCAATCTCTCTCCCTATGTCTCTAGCCATGTCCCTCACTCTCTATCTCCCTATCCCTCCCCTCAGACTCCTCTATATCTCCCTATCATTCCTCTCTCTCTATAAACCCTAAATCCAAAACCCTAAACCTCTAAACCTAACCCCTAACCCCTAAACAATAAATCCTAAACCCTAAACCCAAGTAACCATAAACCACTATTTCCCTATCTCTCCCCTATCTCCCTATCACCTTTGTCCCTCTACCTCTCAATCTCTCTCGCTCACTCTCTATCTCCTTATCTCTCCCTATCTGTCTCCTCTCTCTTTCTATCTAGCTATCTCCAAAACTGAGCAACCCTAAACCCAGGTACACCCTAAATCCAATCAACTCTAAACCTATATCTCCCTATCTCTCCCCTATCTCCCTATCTCTATCATCCCTCTACCTCTCTTGATCTCTCTCCCTATGTCCCTGGCCATGTGCCTCACTCTCTATCTCCTTATCTCTCTCCTCGGTCTCCTCTCTCTATCTCCCTATCATTCTTCTCACTCTATAAACCCTAAATCCAAAACACTAAACCTCTAAACCTAACCCCTAAACAATTTAAATCCTAAACCCTAAATAATGCCCCTAAACCCTAACCCCTAACCCCTAAACCTGAGAAACCCTAATTCCCTAAACCGTAAACCCCAAACCCCTAAACCCTAAACCCAAGTAACCATAAACCACTATCTCCCTATCTCTCCCCTATCTCCCTATCACCTTTGTCCCTCTACCTCTCAATCTCTCTCTCTATGTCTCTTGCCATGTCCCTCACTCTTTACCTCCCTATCTCTCCCCTCAGACTCCTCTATATCTCCCTATTGGTCTGATGCAGAGCACACAGTGGAAGTTCTCAAAACACAGTGAAATACCCATCAAAACCCATAGTTCAAATAGATTAAAGCTTAATCAGCTTTAAGAAACCTTCTCAAAGTCCCAAATAACATCAAATCATATACATTCTTCCTATCGGCAAGATAAACACTATCGACCAACTCAAAAATTCTTATACCGATGCTCTGATCACTCCACTTTTGACGAGCCTTTGAACCTTTCATTGTGACATATATCCATCGGCCCAACTTTAAACTAGTCTTTCGATCTCCCATACCACCCATTTCTCACTCCACAACCTGTATTAACACATGATTAAACCTAACCCCTAACCCCTAACCCTTATTTCCTAACCCCTAAACCCTAAACTTGAGAAACCATAAACCCCTAAATCCTAAACACTAAACCCAAGAAACCCTAAACCTCTATCTCTCTATCTCCCTATCTCACTATCTCCCCATCACTATCATTCCTCTACCAGGTCTCAATCTCTCTCCCTATGCTTTGGCCATGTCCCTCACTCTATATCTCCCTAATTGTCTTCTCTCTCTAAACACTAAACCCTAAACCTCTAAACCTTAACCCCTAAACCATAAACCCTAAACCCTAAATAATGCCCCTAAACCTTAACCCCGAACCCCTAAACCCTAAACCCTAAACGTGAGCAACCCTAAACCCTATCTCCTATCTCTCCCTTATCTCCCTATCTCTATCATCGAGCTCTACCTCTCAATCCTTCTCCCTATTTCTCTAGACATCTCGCTCACTCTCTATCTCCTTATCTCTCCCCTTTGTCACCTCCATCTCTCCCTATCTGTCTCCTCTCTCTTTCTATCTAGCTATCTACAAAACTAAGAAACCCTAAACCTAGGTACACCCTAAATCCAATCAACTCTAAACCTATATCTCCCTATCTCTCCCCTATCTCCCTATCTCTATCATCCCTCTACCTCTCTTGATCTCTCTCCCTATGTCCCTGGCCATGTGCCTCACTCTCTATCTCCTTATCTCTCTCCTCGATCTCCTCTCTCTATCTCCCTATCATTCCTCTCTCTCTATAAACCCTAAATCCAAAGCCCTAAACCTCTAAACGTAACCCCTAACCCCTAAACAATTTAAATCCTAAACCCTAAATAATGCCCCTAAACCCTAACCCCTAACCCCTAAACCTGAGAAACCCTAAACCCCGAAACCCTAAACCCAAGTAACCCTAAACCACTATCTCCCTATCTCTCCCCTATTTCCCTAACACCTTTGTCCCTCTACCTCTCAATCTCTCTCCCTATGTCTCTGGCCATGTCCCTCACTCTTTTTCTCCCTATCTCTCCCCTCAGACTCCTCTATATCTCCCTATCATTCCTCTCTCTCTATAAACCCTAAATTCAAAACCCTAAACCTCTAAACCTAACCCCTAACCCCTAAACCCTAAATTATAATGCCCCTAAACCCTAACCCCTAAACTTGAGAAACCGTAAACCCCAAACCCCTAAACCCTAAACCTAAGTAACCATAAACCACTATCTCCCTATCTCTCCCCTATCTCCCTATCACCTTTGTCCCTCTACCTCTCAATCTCTCTCACTGTCTCTTGCCATGTCCCTCACTCTTTATCTCCCTATCTCTCCCCTCAGACTCCTCTATATCTCCCTATTGGTCCTTTATCTCTCTCTAAACCCTAAACCCTAGACCTCTAAACCTTAACCCCTAACACCAAGACCCTAAACCATAAACCCTAAATAATGCCCCTAAACCCAAGCAACCCTAAACCTCTATCTCCCTATCTCTAATATCCCTCTACCTCTCAATCTCTCTCTCTCTATGTCTTTGGACATGCCTCTCACTCTCTATCTCCCTATCTCTCCCCTCTGTCTCCTCTATCTCTCCCAAACTCTTTTAGTCCCCTCTCTCTATCTCTCTTTAAACTGTAAACCCTAAACCCCTAAACGCGAGCAACCCTAAACCTCTAAACCCTAAATAATTCCCCTAACCAAGCTCTAAACCACTTCTCTATATAGGTGCAACTAATACCACTTTTTCATTGTTCAACTTGATGTTCATCTTGTTGGTTCTATGTCATATAATGTTCAACATCGAGCTCTTTATCTCAGTCATCCAGTTGTTCTTTATCTTGCTCTTTATTCTCATCAACTGGATGTTCCTCTGTTTCCTGATCTTTTCCAAGATCCAAATACACTTCTTGTTGTTCTTCTTGATGCTAGTCATAAGGATGTGTCACTTCACCTTGTTGCTTTTTAAAATAACCAAGAAGAGGCAACAAGAGGCAACAAATTGTTACTTTTCTTAGGCAAATTTAAGTTTTCTAATTACTACTGAAATCTTTTTAAAATAATGTAAAGAACATGCGAAGCTTCAAGGAATCTTTTTATGGCACCTGTGCTAGCTTTTGTCCTCAAGGATCCAACATTTTGTTATCCTCCTTTGTAGAAATGAGAACATCCTCTTGATGACAATGGGAAGAATAAGGATGCCTTGAGAACTTGGAGATTTTATGGAGAGTGTAAGAACCTTCAAATCCTTAAAATTGAAATGGAAAAGGCTCACAAAGTTAGGACTGTAAAAGTATAATAATTATTGTGGGGGTTATAATGAAAATATGGCTTAACTCTTTTGAGGTGACTCACTATCCATGATGTGTTGGGATCAATGGAAAATGGAATAAGAGATATTAACACGAATTTGACATAAATGGAAGAAATGGATAGTCTCCCCTAAAAATGATGGCGAGAGATGTATTAATAGTAGAAGAAGCAACATGAATGGTGGGGTTGGTTGGGAGTGGACTAAAGAATTGATTGAGAGATTATAGAAGACTAATTGGGAGTGGACTAAATAATTGATTGAGAGATTATAGAAGACTTATTAAGAGTGGACTAAAGAATTGATTGAGAGTCAAGAGGATAGGAGAATTAGTTAGGGGAAGTAATGGTTCAATCAGGGGTGGAGAGAACTCTCAATCACAAGAATAAATGATGCCAAAATGGATGGAACTAAAAGAAATCATGCATTCCAAAAGATGACAAGGTTGCCCCTTTCATATGATACAGTCTTTCTAAAATTTAGATTGTATTTTATAGCTAAAATGCCTAAATAGTAAAATGCTAAAAATGCTAAAATAATAAAATAAAAAACAATGAAAACAATAGAGAAAAGAAAACGGATATCCGTTTTGGTATGGTACCAAACCAAAAACAAACCAAAACAGATATCCGTTTCAAAGTCAAACTTGGCCAAGTCGCGAATTTGGCTAAGTAAAAATGCGATTTTTTTCTTATTGCCACTGTTTGGCCCGCGATGATCCTGCACATACCCTAATCATGAACCATGCTATTTAGATGGTCCTTGGGGAGTTGTTCTTATCTTCCGAACACAGGTATCATGTTAACACTGATATAGCTTCCATGTTTGTTGTTGTTTTATTGGAAGCATGGAAATCAAAAGATATAGTGAGGACGGTATCCATGGCTTTGATCAAGCTTTGTTGGCATGTGGGCCTCAAAACAATTTTTGATATAGTTGTACTCAGGTCAAGTTTTCCTCTTGGAATTGAATTATGTCTTGCACTCAATACCTCTGTCACGGTGCTATGTATTCCTTTTGTTATTTTTGCACATGGCTATAATGACTTCCAACAAAAGCACTAGGTGAAGTGGGGTGTTCATCCTTCTTGTGGGATTGACTAGGCCTTCATTGTGGATGATGACACTCTAGACAATGATGGTGATGGCTACGACGATGCTAGTTTAAAGGGATAAATGTTGATATGCTATGGTTTCTAATCCATAATACAAGTTATATGATGTGAATGGGTGGGTACAAAAAGTTGGGGGGCCAAAAAGTGGCCAACTTTAAAAAAAAATTAGTAATAACGCGAGCGCATTATGTGCTGCTTTATATATATAAAAAGTAGCGTTCTATTTCATTATTTCATAGCAAATTGCAAGAAACTTGTGGCTTGAAAAAAGAAAGGAGTGCACTCATGTTATTTGAGGTCCAATCGTCAGCTATTTCTCACCGATTCATCATCAAAATGCCACCACGATGTTAGGGAAATCAAAGAAGTAAGTTTTATTTGCTTTCTTGTGTGAATTTGTTGCTAAATAGGTAGGTTAAAATAGTTTTTGATGTAAATTTCTTCAATTTACAGGAGTTGATAATGCACCTCCTCCTCCTCCTGAAAATCCACAAAATCATCCAGTAAATGAACAACGTTGTGTTTCTCTTCTCTACTTATAAAGGGATTCATACTAACAATTTTAGGGAAGCCCTTGCTATTCTTAGTGTTGTTGAACAAGGTTGTTCCCTGGAAAAAAATAATCTATGAATTTGATTCATAGATTGCGGTAGATATGATGAAGGAGCAAAGGGTGGATGTAGCTAATTGGCAGCTGACCATTGTGGTTAAGAAGATATTGGATCTTTGCTTCTCTTTGGATTATGTTTCCTTTTGCCATATTCCTTGTGAGTGGAATAAAGTGGTGGATTGTCAGGCTAAGTGGACCTCAGAGCATCTAGAGAGATGGGATGTTGGGGATTGGGATCTTTTGTCACCAGAACATACTCTAGCTTTAGAAAAGTTAATTATTGAGGATAGGAATAGGTAGTTGGCTTTCTTGGGATTTGTGATGGGACTCTTGTTGGTTCTTCATGGGCCTAGGGCCTTTTGCTTTGTATTCTTTCTTTACAGTTCAATAAATTTTTACCCCCTCTTTTTTTTTTTAAAAAAGGAGGTGTATTTGTCTTTCTTCGGCTATCATTATGAGGACTAACCTATTGATGGAAATCTAAGTGTTACTGAGTGCAAGAAAAATGTTGAAGATGGGAACATGGTTGAGGTAGAAGTGTTCTAGCCATTGGAAAGAGTTGGCATAATGGATAAACCTGATGCATGCACAGAATCACTTAGTTTCACGATATTTTGCATCATTCATATTTCTTCATTGAGTGGCTTTATTATGCATCGTTATATGGTTACATAGTCATGTTTGAGCATTTTATATGTTTAATGGATGTGAATGATGTATGATGATTAAATAAATATGTGATTTTATTACTACAATATGTTCTTTTGAAGTGCATAAGTTAGTCATGTATTATTACATTCTTTTTTTTTCACTTAGATATATTAGAAATGTATAAGTTGATTTTTTCCTTTTTAACTTATTAATAAATAATTAATTGTTATATATATATATATATATATATATAATTTAATTAATAAATATATATATGCATATTATACTCATGCTTGAAAACAATATCTTTGATAGACTTAAAATAAAAATATATTATTAAGGATATAAATATATAAATTGAAGGATATATTAACCCAATCTAAATATAATAATATAAAACTTTGGCATGCAAAATGGATTGACAATATTAGTGGAGTTAAATGAAAAATCAAGTAACTTGAGGTATTTTTTCAACGCCCACATACCATGCAAACTATAGTTTTGGAAAAATAAAAGAAAGATAGAACTAAAAACAACACGCCAATAATAAAGTAGACATGATTCATTAAAAAACATGCGAAGAGAAGGAAAGGAGTAGCAAAAGAAAGTAGAAAATGAATACAGAGACAAAGATAGGAAATTATTAGCCCCAGGAAGCAGGAGAATGATCAACAAAGGAGACATGTGGATATCTAGGTACTTTTCTTTTTGGTTCTATATTAGCAAAGTTTTTGTTGTGTTATTCCTGTCACAGTAGATTATGTTATTCTTGTCATAGCATACCGTGCTATTCCTATCTCAAAAGATTGTGTTATTCCTGTATTATTATTATGACCTAAAAATAAAGGTTTCTGCCTATCTTCACTTATGTTGGCTTGTGATTTAGTTGAGTCAGCTTTCATTCTCTTAATCTACGTATTGTCACCTTACCTATGTTTTGTATTATAAAACCGTTGTTTAATCTATCAGCCTAAACTTTAATCAATTAGCCTATGCTAGATATTCATTTATTCCTTTGGCCAAGAGACTTTTTTATCAATCTCTTGCTTAAATTCAACAGCCTAAATTATTGGTATCAGCTTATTTTTTGATGATAAGGTCTTGCATAACATATTGGTCTGTTTTGAAGCTAATGACCTATTTTTCTGTGTCTTCATGTGGCTTTCTTGATAACCATTTGGCCTCTTCTTCATGAGACATTTTATTTCTTATTGCAGCAATTTATTTATTCCTACCACAGTTATGTAATTCCCTATCGTAGATTAGTTATTCTTGTTGCAACAATTTGTTTGTTCCCACCGCATTTATGTAATTCCCTGTCAGAGATTAGTTATTCCTATCGCAATAATTTGTTTATTCCTGCCACAGTTATGTAATTCCTTGTTGTAGATTAGTTATTTCCTGTCGCAGTCTATTTACTTTCATGTCACAACAGACTCTTTATTCCCATAGCAGAC
This sequence comes from Cunninghamia lanceolata, assembly GCA_027924645.1. NCBI lineage: Eukaryota > Viridiplantae > Streptophyta > Pinopsida > Cupressales > Cupressaceae > Cunninghamia > Cunninghamia lanceolata. The sequence goes on along the minus strand of BSBN01001266.1, from coordinate 1,219,674 downwards.
TGTATTTGTTCCTGCCGTAGTTTGTTATTTCCTGTAGCAGTTTGTTTTACTCCGTTAGTAGTTTATTTTACTTCTGCAACAGATAGTTAGGTTCCTACAGTAGCTTTAGGATGTATTTATCCTACTTTTCTACTTATGCCTTTGCTTTAAATGATGTTTCTTTGGCAATTACTAAGTTATTAAATAATATATATCTTCTTAAATCCCTGTCGCAAATTCAAGATAGTGGAATTATAACCAACTTGCGGTCATGAATTCATGGATATAGCCTAAATATTTGAAATAATTATGCATTAAATGCAGAAATATGTAACTAATTATGGCATCTATTATTGTAAAACTAAATTCCTTTATCCCTTTTGCCAACATTGGGAAATGAATTATAAAAAACATGAGTATGGATAGTATTGGTAATTGAAATAAACCATACATGAAAGCTCCTTGTTAAAAGTAGAGTAAGCATACATCATTATAGAACTTGGACTTGCTTGAAAAGGTGTATTCACATTGATTTTTGCAAGAAGTAATCTAGTAACTGTTATGTGGAAAAGTACATGTGTTACCTTGGTTGATTTTGCAATGGAATTAGTTTATCTTTTTATGTGTGTATTGGGCATACCTTTTGGTATGAGTGCCAAATGTGAATAAACAGAGAAGGCTGATCCTCTTTTTAGGATTTTGACTGTAATGATATTTTAAGTGCTTTGGCCAAAGCCATGTCTTCATTGAAATAGATTAATGTATGTGTCTAGCAAAATTTATTTATATGTTTCTTTGCCGCATCCTGTTGGTGAGATATTGCACATTCTATTAGAGAGATATGTATTTAGACATCAAGTTGCACTGGGTTGTCCCTCCTACCTATTATTTCTAGGTTGCTAGGCACTTCGTGCAGGGTTGAGTATTCTTCATGTTATGAAGAATTCTGGGGAAGAGTAAATGCTTCGTGGTTGGGTGGAAAAGTGCCTGGGCCATGTTCTTGTTTCTTGGCTTACAGATGACCACATGGATTAGTGGCGGCCAGTGATAGTGATTTGATTCATTATTCTTTACTTGTATAATTCTGATATTATACTTATTTATTGTATTGATTTGACTAAATAGCATGAGAGCCAAAAGATGTATCATTGTATATATATTATTGTGCTAACACATGGATTTGGCATGTGTATTCGTAAGATGTAATTGATATTTCTACATATATGAAAGATGTATCTTATCTAGTTTCTATTAATGAAAATGAGGTGATTTATTTACTTCGGTGATTATAGTTTTGGATTTCATACTTTACAAGAGATTTAAAATTGGCCAGGCAGAAATTCAAATTCTCCAAGGATGCCAAAGTAGGGCAAAAATCAAAGGGCGCCAGAAGGGGAGAATTAAAAACAACACTTTTAAGTGTTGTAAAAGTTTCTGAAAGGCACGATTCCTAGGTGCCTAAAATCATGTCATTATTGCAGGATGAAGTAGATGAATAGGTACCCAACAATTAATGTTACAGGCCGAAGTCAAATACAGGTGGTTGAAATAGTGAAGATCTTCAATGCGCTAGTACACAAAGGAGGGACAAAGTGGATGAAACATTAATTGCAAGTAGTAGGAAATAGATTCGAGCCTTCCCTCACTAATGCTCCAGGAACCTAAAACATATGGGAAATCTTCATCACAAATTTTTAGACACACTAGGGCATGATCCACACTCAAATCATTCAGGTTCTGACAAGGCCCCTAGAGTCAAATTTAATGCAACATGGGCATTCATATGTGTTGATTGAGTTTCAGTGCATGGAGCTACACAATGATGGGAAAGCTATATATGCATGTGTTGAAGATGTATTTATGTTGGTTGTTTTCCTAGGTCACTACACAAATAGAAGATTTGTCACAGTTACAAGCCTTGTATATCTTCCAAGAACGGATTGGATCGGATGGACTGTGTTCCTTTCTGAGCCTCTTGTGTCTCCAATTCTAGTTCACCTATGAATGCAAGTTGTTATTTTGTGCTTTTTCCTTCTGTATTAAATCTCTCTTTGTAACAACTTTTTAGCCTTCATGATCAATATATGAACTGTTATTTTGCCTCTCCAAGACTTCTACACTGTGTTTATTTGAAAATTGTATGCTTGTATTGTGAGTAAAATGGTCCCTTTCATAGATCCAGTTTTCTATCTTAAACTTTGTTATAGTCTGCATGAGTTTGTGTGAGTCTGTTCCAATCTTTGAGACCAGGGTTAGCTAAACACCTTAAATCTTGGTGCATCACCATTTTATTTTCTATATTCCTTCTCTCCTTTTCCTTGGCAATTAGTAACATAGGTTTAGTTATTTTCTCCGAACCTTAAGCTCAGAATGAGGAACTAGCCTTCTTTGGAGGTCTAGTCTCATATGCAAGGTCCCACACCTTGAGATCAGTCCCATTATGTCATTAGAATGCTTGAATAGGCTTCAAGCAGGGTACAATTCTAGATGATAATAGAAAGCAATTTAGAATGCACTCAAAACTACCTCGAATAAATCTGTAGCCTACATGTTTGCAAGTTTGACCTCCTTTAGTGAATGTCTGAAGAAAGTCTATGAATGCATTTAATAAAATATACTCCCTTTGCAGTAAATGCATATCAATATGGGTCAATCTAATTCTTGTTGTCAGGCATAGTTCGTAAAAGAAAACCATCATTGTAATGTGAGTAGCTATATACAGCTACCTTGAGCTATATACAACTACCCTGAGTAGCTCGAATAGTTGTCTTTATGGTAAATGCGATATCAATATTAGTAGATCTAATTCACTGTTGGGCACTATTTATTATACAAGATGGTATAAATGAATTTTGTTTGCTGGCAATCATTTGCATTCATACCATTGATCACCGCCCAAGTTGTGTATAAATAGACTTCAATAGAATGGCTATTTTGTATAATTTTATTAACAGACCAAAGCAATTAGGAGATTTTGATGATAATTTTTTTCCTTTCTGATTTTTCTATATATATGGAAGTTGTTGCTGCTCCAGTAATGGTCACCCCTTCTCTAGTTAATAGACATAGCCTTCACTTTAACATTTGTCTTGCAGAAAAAAAACAAAAATCGAGTAACATTTTAGGGTTTTCCTATTTTAAAATGAAACAATATGAGGGTTTTGTTTGTTATGCAAAATGTGTGTATTGAAAACTAAAGTTGGTTGATCTCCCATACTTTGCCTTTCCCCCTACTAAGACAAGATCTCAACTTTCACTTTTTGGCTTCTTGGTATAATACACTCTATCTTCTCCAGGGTGGGTGGTAGGAGATAGGGTGACATGGATTGAACCCACTTCTAACCAAATGAGCCCCATTGTAGAATAGGTCCCCGCAACTAAAACAATGAAGTATATCTCTCCTATAACTATTATTGGGTTGGTGAGGGAGGATGAAGGACATGGTGAGGATGGGCCCCCTCTGTGTTTTCTTAGAATCCATCCAACAATTGTGTATATCTAAATTGAGATGGACAAGTTCTTGAGGAATGAGGAGATTTTGATGATAATTCCTTTCCTTTCTTATTTTTTTGCATATATGGAAGTTGTCGTTGCTCCAGTAATGGTTTCCCTTGCTTTGGTTAATAGCCACTGCATTCAATTTGACATTTGGCTTGCAAGCAAAAACAAAAAATGAGTAATGTTTTAGGGTTTCCCTATTTTAAAATGAAATGATATGAGGGTTTTGTTTGTTATGCGAAATATGTGTATATTAAAAAAAAGTATACAAGTCAGTCTTTTTTGCTAAAAATAATAGCTTTTCATGGTTATATGAATTGAGGCTTCCTTTGAATAAATATAACTAATATAGTTATCTTACATAAATTTATTTAATTGAAGTTGAGAGATATCGTTCTAGATTTGTTTATTTTATTTATGGATTTTTAATAAGATCATAAATTTTATTTGTATTTGTATTTTTTTTAAATGAAAATAAATTAGTATAGATATCTTAAATATATCTATCTAATTTTTTTCAAGAGATATTATTTTGTATTATTTTAGAATTATTTTATTTACTACACATATACATGGACACATAAATTTTTATTTTTATTTAACAATTGTTTTATTTTATTGTTTACTTTACTTTTATTTGAAGAAGCAACTAAACTCATTGGCATGCTCGCAAAAAAAAAAAAAATTGCTACAATTCAATCAAGAAGCAAAGACAAATAATGAATGGGTAATTCAAAATGTACTATTCAAACAATTTCTCTTCGCCTTATCAAGTAGGTATAACTAGAATGAAATATACAATAATGAATCTCAATTGAAATCAACAATCTCAAAAGTTGAAAGAATCTATAATACTTCAATAGAAATACACTTTTCTATAAAATATTTTATTCATGTAACATATAATTTATAAACTATTAGCATTTGTACTTTTAGACTTCTACTAATTTTCAATGTACAAAGTAGACAAAACTATATATCTTCTATTTTTTGCATGTTTTTCTTTTACACATTATTAATAATGTAGTCTAATTTTTTTTTCTAAATGATGAACTCAAACCTAGAATAATTTAAAAGATAGCCTTCCAAAACTAAACCCCTAGATCTATAATCTCATAAGAGATGTCACTTGTATTATGCTTGCCATAAAGAAGAAATAAATTTGCGTCGTAGAATGCAACACACACAACACCTACAAGAAGCTTTAGACCAATCAATATCTACCCACACACAAGCTTCTACAAGTTCTCAAAATCAACAAACTTATATTCCCATTGAAATAATGACAAATCTAATAAATGTAAATTGTAAACAATATGAAACAGGTCTCTACCTAGATGATTGGAAAAAAATAGATATTCAATTGACAACATGGATATGAATTGGTCCACTAACTTATGGAGACATCTAAAAAAAATAGAAATAGAATAGATGTGCTATCAAACTAACAATTGTGTACTATATGTAAGGAAATCTACCTAGAATGCATGTTCATTCATCAAACAACAATTCTATTTGTAGAAGATGCATTAGTGAGAAAGGCATACATCAATTCTCCACATCTAATATTATGGACCTAGGTGAGCAACCAAATGTGTTGAGAATTCTCACTCAAGTAGAATAGATGCTCATTGTGTATGCAAATCTAATACTACGAGTTATCCACACTTGTGGTGGAAAATACAAATATAATGGTCACACTAAATTAACTCCCCCCAAGATATTAAAACGATAACAAAATCGCTTCCACATAGAATTCAAGACGGATATATTAATAATTCCTAGAATTAATACACATGAGAAGCATTATGACTGCTATGCAAGTAGAAGTCGTGTTAGAAATGCACTAGAATACAAAATAAAAAATGACCCATACTGCTACCTAATTCTACTTCGGGCAATTCAGACATGCTTCATACAATTGAAAGTGAAAATGAAGAAAGCAATATCAACAAACATCAAAGTTGACAACAACCAAGATGACCTATAAAATGAAATAGAATATTCAAGATCATTTATGGTGAGCCTACCAAATAAACATCATGAGTTACAAATCATTAAAGAAGCATTGCAAATAGAAAGTAAGAATGATACCATCATTGATTGGCCCCACATTGATTCAACCACCATAAATAAGTACACTACCAAGGGCCTATTAGACACAATGTTTCCCACTATATTTCCAAATGACAATGCATTGTATATGGTGTTGGGAAAAAGGTGTGTTGAACACCTTGCATAACATTGATTATTTTTATTTATGTAAAATAAATATTTGTTTGTGATGCATCTTAAGTGATGTGTTTAGCCATATTAAATATTTATTTGGGGCCACTTGTAAAAGTTGTATGTAACATTGGGAAAATATTTAATGCAGGGTTGCACATTGGAAAATTATTTAATATTGGGAAAGAGGGAAAACTTAGTACCAATTATTAAATGTGGGGTCAATGATTTTGTGTACTCATGGTTTTGAGTCACATGGTTTTAACCCAATACCACAAGTTGTATTTGTGTGAGCTTAAGTCTATAAAATCAAAGACATGATTAGTGGTTTGGGTTGGCTTGTTAGTTGTTTGGCTTGTGTAGCCAAGATTGAGCTTCTCTTGTAGGTTGCATTTGTGAGGAGAGGAACCATGGATTGGGATGTGTAGTTATATGATTTTCATTTGCTTGTTCACATGGAGTGCAATTAGGGAGCTTGATGATTCAAAGTATTTATGGAGGTTATGTATTGTAATCTTTGTTCATGAGATAATACAATGAATGTGGATGCTTTTGGAGGCTGTATTTTCAATCAATGAGGGTTTTCTAAGGGTATATCTTGTGTCACCTTGATGGTATGTTTTCTTATTCTTTTGCATGTGGATTTCTTAATACATTTTTACATAAATATCTCTCATAGGGTTATGAGGAAATTTGTCTTTATAGCGGTAAATTTTCCTTCAATGCAACCTTGAGTTAGGGAAGTGCAACTTTATGAATATGCCTTGTACCTTATGCAATTTCATGACAATAGATTTGGATGCCATCCAAGATTTAGATACTTTTTTTTTTATTATTGAATTTACATACCTAATAAAATGATTACACATTATGATTTTGGTTTGAAAATATTATGTTTTAATGCATAAGAATGACGACAATTTAAAAAGAGTTGTTGTAAAGCACAATATGACATAAAAACACAAAAAGAGAAGTTGCAAAGTACAATATCAATGCAAAATGGATACTAATCTTAATTTCAAATAGAAGGCAAGTGGACAATTTAACCACAATTTATTCTATCATATTATTCATATAATGAGATGTGGCTATTCAAATTCTTCAAAGGAATGTACCGTTTGAGAGGAAATGAGGAAATTCAACAAAATTTGTAAAATAAAATGATATAAATTTTTTATTTTAAAAATTCATAAACATTGCTATGTTCTATATATAACAAGTATAAGAAGTCTACACATCTTTTGCTAGTAAAAAATTATTGAATGACATCTAACAAAATATATGATACAATGATTATGTGTACAAATCAATGTTTAAATTTGAACTATATTGTTATATAATTAATTATGTAATATTAAAATATTAATTCTTAATATTTATAATATGACTAAAAACACAATACATTTAAACAGGGCCTAAATTTGACTTGGCCTATCAAGCAAATTGTTTATGATGGTTATCCATTCAAAAGTGCCTTTGAAATACTATAACATACTTTAGTATAAGTAAAATTATATATAAACCAAATATATATATCATTATAATCTTATATAAATTTTGACACTTTGTCCAAAATCTCTCCTTTCATATGATAGTCTTTTTTAAAATTTTGATTGTATTTTATGACAAAAATACTTAAAGACAGCCATACAACTTGCATTTAAATGTTACCTTAAATTTCCTATTGGTGTATCCTTGAACCTCCTATCAGGGCTTAAATTTGAGGGTCAACCCTGCTTGTCAAGTAATTTTTTAATGACGGTTATCCATTCAAAGGTGTCCTTAAAATACTATGACATACCTTAGTTTAAGTAAAATTATATATAAGCCAAGTATATATATCATTACAATTCTATATAAATTTTGACAGTCTATCGAAAATCCCTTCTTTCATATAATACAATCTGTTTAAAATTTTGATTATATTTTACAACAAAAATGTTTAAATACAACCATACAACCATCAAATTTAGGCCTTGCCTCCTATGAGTACAAGTGCTAGTTTTAGCAACTAACAAAAATCCCATGAGTGTGGAAAGAAAAACTGACTAAAAGAATGCTTATGGACATAAATATCATATGAATGAATGAATGAATAGCTTTTAAAGTCCATGAGGCTAAAAATAGCCTATGGGACTACCAGCCTAGATGTTTTAGTCTTTTGCACTTCAGTCCTTTTCCTATTCAAAGCGATGATGAGCTCTCCAAACTTCAAAACATTCTCCCCACTGAATAAGCTATGCCAAGAAAGTGCTGTCGCACTCCATAATAAAGTGTTTTTCCGATTCAACTCCGGTATTGCAAAAAATACTATTAAATTAGTATGATAATGGCCAAAGGCAGCGACTAAAAAGCCGCATTGAATTGGTATTTCATGCAAGGAAAGAATAAGAGAACACCTAAAATACTTTGGATTGAAAATTCCAAAGTACCTTTTTAAATTGGAAAATCTGGTTTTAGTGGTTGATTAAAAACCCATTCCACTGAAATTTCAAATCGGAATGATTAACAAACACTAAGAGTTCGAGGACTACGAGGCAATACAGGCGTTCACGAAAGGAGCTCAAATTACCGGACATGTAAGTTACAGATTCATTTCACAGAGCTTGAAGTGCATTCCAGAGAGGTTAGAATGCATGTCCGCCGTCCCGTACCAAAAATTCTGACAGGCAATTTGAGCTTCTTTAGGCAATAATATTCTAAAACTTGCACTGCACAAATCACACATTCCTCAAAAACTACCCGTGTATCTCCTATTCCAATTTAGAAACAGAAAAATCTAGTGTTCTGAGCAATTGGGTATGTAGACAGGACGTAATATTGTAGCAATTGGCCTAAAAACTGTTGGTATCAATATTAGTCCTACTTAGGTTCCCTAGTTTGCAATTTTCTGGGTTTATTTATCATTTTATGGCTCTACATAGCAATTTTTTCCTGTTTTTATGACAGAAGTAGCTGCCTTCAGAAACTATTTGAATCAAAGTGATTAGTGGACTATTGCAGTGAAGGTTTTTCAAATGTTTAGGAAGAAGTATAAAGTCTTCAAAACACCCAATTGAACATTCCAGGTACCCAGATCCTAAATCCCAAAAAATCACATATGCACAAACTTCTGTTTATAGAATGTACATTTCTTTTGCTCTCTAAAATTATAGATGTTAGATCCCTCATGTTCACATTGGAACTCCTAAAATTGATATTTATTCATTGTTTGTTTTTTGTCTTTTTCATTCTGTTGTACTCAATCAAAAATTTTGCTTCATTAAGGCATTTTGAACAAGTTTAGAAAATTTTTCGTCAAAAAGTCAAAAAAATAAAATTTCTATTTTTCAAAATTTTTAAAAATAGACGTCAGATTCTATTTTCTGGGTTTTTTGAGATATGGATACTGGCAAAACTTTCTAAAAATAGAATCTCCGACTCAGGCATCGCATTTGATTCTCATTGGTCGATTTTGCTTCACAATCAGCGCAGTCCAGACGGAATCTTCAAAAGATCAAGTTTTCTCTTCTGGGTCATTTCTATTTTTTCAGAAGGTGAAGCATGAGCTCAGAAGTCGTCAACAAAGGAAGTTCATTTGCCAGAGCTCGTCGACGAGTTTTCAAAGTTGTTTCAACGACGCTGAACCGACAAATAGTTGTCGACTTGATGACAAACGCAAAATGATGCAAGATGCGATCCAAGGTGGAATGAAAGGTTGGAAAATCAGAAATTTGACTAAGTGTTGAGAATCCAGGCGCCCCAAGTGACTTGGAGCGCCCAACCTTTTCTGTGTTAGATTTTTTTCATGTTTTTCGAGAAATGTCGAAAATGCTTCCGTCATCTCTTTCTCGGTTGGTCAAACTTGGTCAAAAGTCAGTCAAAGTTGGGATTTCATCACAAATATGTTCAGACTACTCAAATCACCCCCTGTTCCGCCTCAACAGTTGTCGGAACAACCAAAATCGAAGATCGAACAGGGGTTGTGGGCACAGAAAACAAGAAAAGGTACAAGATTTGAGTTTTTCAGAAAATTTTTGAAGGCATGGCAAGATAGGCGCCCCAGGTGACTTGGGGTGCCCAAACTCTTCAGAGTTAGTTTATTTTTAAAGTTTTTCTCGAAAAACGTGAATATCCTTCCGTCAGCCTGTTCCAGTTCCGAGCTGATCAATTTGGCACGTTTCCCGAGGCAGATAGAGAGTACAATCAGCTCAGTTTTCATCAGGCCTACCTATCTACCAAATCCTAAGACTCAGTTTTGTCCCAGTTGACAAAAATTGATAGTCAAACAGGGGTCCTCCACCACCAGAAATGCGCACGCAAATCGAGAAATTGAAGTTGCAATTTTTAGACAAATGGCTAAATCTGGTGAAACCAGGCACCCCAAGTGACTTGGGGGGCCCAACTTACTCAGTGTTAGAAAATTTTCAGATTTGACAGTGTTTTTTGACAGTTGTTTCCCAATCTTTGTCCATCGGTAGTTTTCAGGAGGTCAAACCTGGTCAAACGATGCCAGATCATCAGTCGAAGGCCGAAAATGGAATCTCAGTTGATAGGTCTCCAAAATGTCAGGATCAGTCAGCTTTTCAATCAACGGTGATATTTTGCCACCTTGTTGAAGTCAGAGACAGGCCATATTTAAGTCAAAACGAGTGTTGAAGTGTCGAAAATGAAGAAAAATTGGCTAGCACTTCTTTCAACTTGCGTGTTCGATGACATCATCAAAAGAAGATATTTTTCGTCATCTTGCACATGAAGCCATAAGCAGCTACAAAATAGGGATTCTTCCTATTCGAAGACATCCACTTGGATTTGTACTTTAAAAGTTGCTTTCTTCATGGATGAAGTCTAAGTTTTATTCTCACACAAATAAAGCTGATTTTTCGCCCTAAAGATCTATAAAGACAAGCATTTGGCTTCTTTATTTCATTATCTTTTGCAGATTGTATCTAGAGGAAAGATTTTTTTTTCTTTCAACGAAGATTCGAAGATCCAAACGAAGTGTTTTTTCAGCGTTCTTCATAGTTTTGGGTTGAGGAAGCAGGGAGGCTCACTTTTTTAGGGTCCTTGTTTCAAGGGGATCATTTTTCAGAAATTCGACCAAAGCTTTTTCAATTTTTGTCGAGATGGGTCCATCCAGTATTTCATCCTCTTGAAGTTTGGAGTTTTTTTTTTAATCTGGGAATCTCCTTTTTTCCTGCTTTTTCAGGAAAATCTCAGCTTTTTCAAAAATCAATAATCTGGGTTGCTTCGAAATGGAATTGCCTACAAAACTCATGTGCTAGCGTTTTTGCTCACATTGTTTTTTTCTAAAAATCAGCAAGTAATTTTCAGCCATTTGCCTAAGATTTTTCTGAAATAGACGTGTTCATAGTCGATCTTCAAATATTTCAGTATGCAGTACTCTCCAACACAAATCAGGTCCAAAATGGCGTTGGTTCACAATTACCTAAGAACTTGTAAAACAGACTTGCACAAAGTACTTCCAGTGATCAATTTACATTATTTAGAGGATGCAGGAAATAATGCTATTAGGAATGTAGGACACTCTAGTTTGCTTGCAGTGGCATCCTTTCCCATCACAGTGCAAAGTATCGAGTTTGTAATTGCTTGCATGACGCATTACAATTTGATTACAAGAGAAATCTAATCAAGAGATAGACGTGTGCTCTGCAGCCTGAAGCCAAACGCTATAGAGAAGTGTTTTACAATACTTATTTGGAGAGAAAACTTAACTATTTCACTTGAAGAATGCAAGAGGGTTTGGAATAATAATAAGAAAAAATACTGGAAAAAGATTGGTCAGAGGTGGTTAAAAGAGAAGCAGAACATCATGCCAAAGAATGTTGGATGTGGAGAATTCAAGAAGCATGCAATAATGATTACTCTGTTGAGCAGGATCATGGGTCAAGCAGATGCTAACAAGTTCCAGCCTTGAATGTTTTACATCATGTCCCAGATTGTTGATGGAACCAAATTCTATGACTGGTCGGCACTCATCAGTGATAGTCTCCACCAACAAATACTTGATTTTCAAAGGGCTCATGAATTCCACATGATGTCATACCTTATGTATTTGAAGGTTTTTCAAGGTCAATTTAGAGGTTTGAATGTTGTTGGAACTCTGGGTATTCAGCATGTTTATCATCACTCCCCGCAGCTAGAAATTTTCCAAGCTGAACGACATTACAGGTGGGTGAATGATGCATTCCTGATGCATGCAGTGTGAGATATGGATAATGAGTTGCATATACAGTTTTCAGCAGATACTAGAATAGCAATGGCAGAATGGGCTGATTGGTTTATCTAGTTTCCCACTTTTTCCTACATTAGAGTATATGGCTTCTCAGGAGAGCGAGCCATGTTGCCAAGATATCTAACAGATGAAATAGTATTTATGGAATTCTTGAGGCAAGCCTATGAAGTTCATACATTTTTGCGTAGCAAACGTAAGGTAGCTTTCAATTTTCCACTTGGGATGAGTATTTACAGATGCAGATCTAGAGCAGATGCCAAGGCAATCATTAATGAATCATTGAGATATGGTCTCAAGTTTTTTGACAGGAGGTCTTCATATGATCCTCGTAGTGTTTTTGCATCACATCTTGGTCAAAATTGTACACACAAGTTTGCAGTTGAAGACTTCTGGGCTAATTGTGCTAATGAGTTTGAAGTGCGAGAACGCAGTTACAATAAGTTTACTCTTCAACAGATGTCTGATATCCTATCAGAAGATATAGAGGGTTTGACAGAAAGTCGTAAAGTTTTATTTCCCACGTATTTTAGGGATCAAGTTGAGCAACAATCGTTGCCACCAGTTAACTGGTCAGTAAAAGAGAACACTTCCATTGAAGAAAGATCGAGTTGAGTTGTTAAGAATAGTTTGATATTCTTGAAGAATAAGCGAAAGGATGATATTCCGTTAGAAGAGCTGCCAGTTGTGCAACCATCAGAGCCTTTCACTTCCAATCCAAAACAAAGGGTAAAAGCTATGAGTGTTCTCCTAGAGGGAACAGAAATGGCTAAGCTAAAGAGGAAGAAGGATGAGTCTCCAACTCATGTCCAGTAGGAACAACCACTAGTTGAATCAGAAGTTCCTGTTGAACCAACGCTGCATGTTGAAGCATTACCTTCAGATCATGTCTCTCCACCTTCTTCACTGATTACTTCTCTTATCCACAGATTTAGAGTTAGATTCGCCTGTTCGTAACTTTGATGTACACATTGATTCATCAGGAGCTGATGATGTTAGAACTGAGTTTCAAAGAGAAGAAGGCTCAACCTAGCTTGAAAACATTCTGGGAAGGAAGAGGAGAAAGCCCTCATATCAGCTGGATTTAACAAAGCTTAAAAGCTTCTACCAAGACACACCAGATAAGAAGTTGAAGAAATAGGTTCGCATTGAAAAGAATGCGGATGAAGAAATAATCCTTGAAACTGCAACACCACTAGAAAATAGAAGTGCTGATGATGTCGAGGTTGATGATTTCACGGTTGTTAAAGCTAACCTTGGTAGAAGTACCCGCCATACAGATGTAAATCTCTTCGAGGTTGCAGCGGATAATTTGAAGGAAAGGGTGCTGAAAGATGGAGAAGACAAAGTAGCTCTCAAAGTTGAAGTTAGGCAGTTGCAACAGTATATTTCCAACCTTTTCCATGGCACATCACAGGCTGATTTATTGCTTCCACCGAATCTGGAATCACCAGCCGATCAACGGCAGTTCAGTCAGTTGGTCCTCTATGGGAGGCACATGAATAGTTGGGTGGAAGAATTTGTGACTAAAGGGAGAGTTGTACTTTCAGAGTTTTATCAATTAAAGTACAACGCTCATGATTTACACCAAGGCATTCAGGGATTGCAATAGACCATGGCAGAAAATAGACAAGTGTTTGAGATCATTATCTCTGACTTGAAGATTGCATTTGATTCTGTTGATTTAGCTGAAGTTAAGAAGACAGTTTCTACTTGGAAGGCACAATACCTTTTCACAGTAAAAACTTATGACAGTATAATTTTAGAGTTGACAGAATGGAAGAAAAAGGTAGTCAATGTCCTCAAGTTCGTCAGATCTTTTTTTTCTTAGAGCCCGTGTTCGTATGAAAGAGAAGATGGTACCCTATATGATCTCAGGGAAGTACAAGCAGAGTTCTAGACTCTCGTCCACAGTAATTTTAATGATGATATAAGTGCTGGCAAGATGGGTCGTTTTGCCGCAAAGACAGTGAAGTTTGACAAGGCTGCGGGTGAAGTTCATGAATTTCTTCAGATGGTTGCAAACGGTGAAGAAATGTTAGAGAATCATAATATCGTTCTAGAGAGTATCATTGTTGCTGGCAGAGATGCAGTCACTCACTTTTTAGAAGATATTGTTTCCCAGAATATCAACGGATGACATCACCAAAAAGCAAGAATGTTGATGAGGATGTATTTCAAAAGAAAGCAACTTTAAAACAAATGCTTTTTGTTTTAAAAGCATATGCTTTCATCCTAAGCTCATCCATTCTATATTTAGAAAGAAATCACTTTGTGATAGTTAGAATCTTTTTTGCTTTAAAGCAAATTGCTTTAAAACATTTGTTTATTGTATCCTTGTCTTAGAATAGTAATAAAGCTTACGAGTTGGCAAGTTAGGGTTAATCAAGGAGATTTTAGGGTTCCCTACTCCTTTGATTTTAGTATAAATAAGGGCATCCTTGCCCATTGTATGTAATGGTAATTGTGATAGCAAATTTGATGTGCCTATTCTAGCTTGCAAATTGTGTTATTCCAAGTGTCTGTTCACTCTGTATTCATTGTAAGGAAGCGGTGTTGAAGATAACATATTTTGCTGTGCCTATTCTAGCCTGCATAATTGTTATTGAAAGTGCTTCTTCTCTTTGTGTAATTTGTTCTCCGGTGTTTGATCGCTTGCTGTATGCCTCCCTTTTGCTACAGTATTGCTGTCCTGGAGTTGTATCAACTTTGTGATATTGAATAGAAGTCTCATGCTTATTTTGCATTGATATTCTATCTCGATTTATCAAGTTTTCATCATCAGATGTGTGGCTTTTGTAGCTTTCATTTCAACTTCCATCATTAAAGTACTATAAGTCTTGTGGTGTAAATCTGGAAGAAAATTGCTTAAGTTTTTGTTAAAACAATCATTCCTTGTTCACTTTTAATTTCTTTTTCTCTGAATTTACTCAGGAGATTAAAAACATCGTTAGTCTATGCTTAGTTGTAGTAGAAGTTTTAAAAAAGGAAAAAACCTCTTCTGTAGCGTTTAGAGTTTTATAACCTTGTGCTCGCATCTGAGAATCAAAAAAAAGATAGGCAAAGTTTTATTTAATTATCTTTTCAGCGAACATCAGTAAAAAAGGAACTCCCCCTTCCAATAGGAGAGCAGTCTATCTGTGTATAGCTGTCCGTTTCCAACTCGCATTCCAGAGGTTCGAATTGAAATGCCAACACATTTTTATTTTCCTTTAAGCAACATATAAATCTTATTAGTTGGGTTTAATGATTGATCAGAATTTTTAGATTTTACATATATTTGAAAAATCCCTGTTTAAATTTGAGTCAATTTCCCATTTGCATTTCCCAACATTATCTTCTTGTTATTTTTCTTTGTGATTTTATGATGTTACTTCTAATGCTCTGACATTTAGTGGTTTATTGCTTGTAGCATAAGTGTATGTTTTTGAAGTTGGTTCACTTGGTTATATGCTGAGTGTTTGAAAAAGCTATATGTATGCGTTGTTTTGCCGACAATGTTATGAATTTTTTGGGAGGGAGTTGTTGCCTTTTTTTTTTGGCCGCTTCTTTTCCCTAGTAATCAGAATTATTAGATTTTACATATATTTGAAAAATCCCTGTTTAAATTTATGAGGCAGTTTCCCATTCTGCATTTTCCAACATTATCTTGTAGTTATTTTTCTTTGTCATTTTGGTTTTTGATTTTATGATGTTACTTCTAATGCTCTGACTTTTAGTGGTTTATTGCTTGTAGCATAACTGTATGTTTTTGATGTTGGTTGTATGCTGGGTGTTTGAAAAAGCTATACGTATGTGTGTTTTTGCTGGCAATGTTATGAATTTCTTGGGAGGGAGTTGTTGCCTTCTTTTTTGGTCCCTGTTTTTCCCTTTTCTTGTTTATTTTCTTTCACTTGGGAACCAATTTATCCGTCGCTTCTTTCATTATTTTAGATTTTTCATAATTTTTGGACATTAGAAAATCCCTTTTATGGAGGACTGGAGAAAATACTCACTCAAATTTATATATACACATTGAATGTTGCATTGTTGTTGATTTAGAAACTACACATTAAGTACTGCATTATCGTGGGTGGCATGTCCATTCCATTTTGAACCTTAGTCCTTGTGGTGGCAACTTGCCACTAGTCCAAGCATTTATATCTTTCAAATGGTAAAATGGTATGTGACCTTTTTGTAAGACAGCCTTGATTTTGCCATATATTGAGGTTTATATACACGTCTTTTAAAGTCTAGGCTGTGACCTTATTAGTAAAGTGTCTATAATACAGTAGGTGAAGATTGGAAGTATTAACTGGCTTCGATTCCCTCTACATTTTTCTATTACACGCAAAACTTTAGTGCATAGAAGACAAGTTGAGTTAATGGCTTTTTTTCTTCATTTGTGAAATATTGGTATAGGAATTGAACATAGTCTCATGTCTGTGTATTTTCAGTAAATCACTAGTTGAATTTTCAGCTTCTTTGGGGCTTGTTTTGTGTTCATCATTGCAGGCTGTTGAGCTTATGCCTTCTTAAGAATTGAATGCATTAGAGGGGATGTGGAGTTGGTTAAGACAGGATGGTCTGGGAATGGCTCAATTCCAAAGCTTTTTCAAAAGAGCACAATGTTCAAGTATGTGGTATCTTGAATACAGCTCTTGTTTGATGCAATACATGTTTTTGTTGGTGGATACATGAAATATTGTGAAAGAGGGAAGGGAGTGCAAGGAATGTACATCTTGTGGTTGGCATGATTACTTCACCGATTCTTTTTCCCATGTGATTGAACTTTTAAAAACAATTTAACTATGATTTGTGTCTATTTGCTAATTAGTTAAGCTAATCGATCTAAAGATTTTCATAAAATTTCTTGTTGCAAATAACTGAGTTACTGCTTAAGGGCAGGCAATAATTGGAATGGGTGAGAATCCTAAATGAAGCAAAAGAGAATACTATGTTTTTTAAGCGTAAAGTTTTATTTTCTTCCTGTGATGAGATAGCTGAATGGGCTTGTGCATTTGTTAAATATTGTCACGTGGTATTTTATTTTATTAGACGTTGTAAACGATGGTACAGGCTTATTGTTTATTCTTAGACGTTTTGCTAATCTCTATACACATCTTTCCTCCTTCAGAAGATTCCTTGTACATCCTATGTAATCTTTGTGTATACATAATATAAATGAGTGTACAGAATGCACGTTTGCAGCAATTGCTTGAGTTCTTTCTTATTGTTACAATCGTATTCTTATCAACTTTATATGCAGGTTGATCACATTTGGAGGTTCTTTCACTAGAAAAGCCTTTTTAAGTACCCATCTCCTTTTGATTAATTTATCAACAAATAGAAAATTGCAATGATAGCTCCCTCAAACTCTGCATCTAGTTCACTATTTGATTATTGTGGGATTAAATGCTTACCGTACGTAACTCTCACGTATTTTTGTTTGTGTGCCCAATATAATGTAATTCTTGTTAATCAATTATTTATAAAGAATTGTCTGAAATCAGAACACAATGGAGATCAATGAAGGAACGTATTATGCAAATAGGGTGTGGTGAAATCAGAATGTAATGGCTAACAACCACAACAGAGAGAGTTATTGGCTACCCCGTTGAAAAAAATTCCCTGAGAATGCAAGGGATAGAAAACAGAAGTGGAATACGGAGGGGAATCAGAGATGGAGATGAGTGACTGCCTTGAAAAAATTGTGGGACAGTTATGAAGAAAAACAAATAAATGCTATAGACTGGAGAAAAGAAAGACATTTAGGGTGGCTAGCATTGAAGAAGGCTGGTAAATAGTCGTGATGGGTAAGAAAAGGGTATGGCTCATTAATGTTAAATTTTCAGACCCTGGTAAGTATTCTGCACTCAGAAAATTAAACGCTAAACACTAGGAAACTCAAACTTGATATCTCCTATGAAAACTGCTGATTCTAAAAACAAGAATCTACAAACACATCACACTGAAAAGCAAACAGTGAATACGTAGTATTGAACTCTCAAACCTGCAATTGTCTTCTCGCTAAATCTGAAAGGAAACAGATTGCACTAGCTCAAAACTGGAATTAATAAATCATTTGCACTCTTGCCTTTCTTTATAGATGAAGAAGGCTAGGAACTGGAAATGTGCCCTACCTTGCATGAGCCAAAACTGCCTAAAAACTAGAAGTTTCTAACTTATGCACTTTAGCTAAATCTGAAAAAGCAAACTTCTAAATACAAAACAGCAAAAAACAAAGACTAAACTTAGACTTCTAAATCTGAAAAGCATTCTAATTCTGAAAGAGGATGAGGCTGGCGCATGCATGCAGCCTCTCCTACATAACTGGGCATTATTCTCTTCATGCATTCGCCCTCTCCATGCTGATCTCTCTGCTGTGCACAGGTCTGGATCTGTTGCTGCTTAAGTGCGCCTCTGCTGAGAAGAACATGGACTGAGAAACTAGGTAGATACTCTAACAGTTAACAGAAGGGGACATTTGTATGGCAGAAAGGGGTTGTATTGGATGAGTAGGTAGATGGAAGATCATTTTGCTCTGATATTATATGGTTGGCCACAAACCAACATTTACATAGGTCACAGTCCTCAGGAAAAGAACAGGCATAAATATGAATGGCCACAGGCTGGAGCTCAGAAAATGGCCATGGATTGGTGTTCAGAAAATGGCCATGGGTTGGTGTTCAGAAAATGGCCACTGGCCCAACAATCTCGATGGCACTTGGTATGCACCTTGGCATACAATAAAAAGATATAATTTTGAATATGAAAGACAGTCCAAATGATAACAAGAATATTTGTAGGTGTAGATGATGTCTTGAAAGGCACAAGCCTGTGGATATATGGTTCATAAGAAATATATTGTATTTGCACATAACATATCAGTAGCAATGATAAAGAATTGCTGGACTCCAAGGCCTAAATCATAGCCTTCTTGATTCATCCAAATACATAACAGATTTACTAGAAAAAGGACACGGACAATAGTGAGGATGACATTATCAGCTCCAAGGTCATAATTGCTGGACTCCAGGGCCTAAATCATAGCCTTCTTGATTCATCCAAATACATAACAGATTTACTAGAAAAAGGACATGGACAATAGTGAGGATGACATTATCTGCTGAGAAGAACATGGACTGAGAAACTAGGTAGATACTCTAACAGTTAACAGAAGGGGACATTTGTATGGCAGAAAGGGGTTGTATTGGATGAGTAGGTAGATGGAAGATCATTTTGCTCTGATATTATATGGTTGGCCACAAACCAACAGCTACATAGGTCACAGTCCTCAGGAAAAGAACAGGCATAAATATGAATGGCCACAGGCTGGAGCTCAGAAAATGGCCATGGGTTGGTGTTCAGAAAATGGCCACTGGCCCAACAATCTCGATGGCACTTGGTATGCACCTTGGCATACAATAAAAAGATATAATTTTGAATATGAAAGACGGTCCAAATGATAACAAGAATATTTGTAGGTGTAGATGATGTCTTGAAAGGCACAAGCCTGTGGATATGATGTAGAGGCAAATTGGATAGGAGAAGATAGACAAGATGACAAGGTTCTATTTCACTCCAAAGCCCAAAATCAAAGGTCTTTACACAAAAGTGGGAACAGAAGTTAGGGGCTTTGATTTCTTCATGGAAAAGGTGTTTTCAGATGTTGTGGGACCCATTCCAACCAATGGCTAAGACAGACCAAACTTCTGGGTAGCACTTTTTTCACAAACCTAGGAAATGGCTTATAGCTC